>JASDQU010306247.1:127762-140802 GCA_032191745.1 Picea mariana
CGAGTAGTAGTGTTTGAGCGTCTGCGTCGGGCACGCAGGGGGGTGCAGGGGCAGCGCCCTTGAAAAAAAAAATCGGGACGACATATTTCCGTCGAGACGACATATTTCCAGGACGACATATTTCCAGGATGACATATTACCGGAACAACATATTTCCGGGACCACATGATATTAGGTGGTTTTTTGCCGATGGTTTTCTATTTCCGGTTAAGGAATTAGGGTTTTGGACTAATCCAGGTCATTGGGTTAGGGTTTTGGTTGTCGCTGGCTCCTATATGTATATTGTATTGTAAACAATGTAACACAATGTATGAATATAATATATGCTGGTTTTTCCCAGTTTGGGTTTCCAGGTGAAAAGCCTCTGTGTAATGTTTGTATTTGCCATTGTATCTTTTCTGTTCTATTATGAATATCAGTTTGCAGTAGATATTGTACAAGGTTAGAATTTACACACCCCTCTTCCTAATCTCGACAGGCCCTGGGAATCCATCTCAATGGACTACATGTCGAGCCTTCCTTCAACCAAGAAGGGCAGTGACTGTGTTTTCGTGGTTGTTGATCGATTTTCCAAGATGGCGACTCTAATCGCCTGCAAGAAGAGCATCAGAGCAAAGGCCACTTCCAACCTCTTCTTCGAACGAGTGTTGGTCCATTTTGGGATACCACAAACCATCGTCTCATATCAGGATAGGTCGGTTCTTGAGCACATTCTGGTCAAGCCTCTGGTCACGGCTAGACACCATACTCACCAAATCCACGGCCTTCCACCCCCAAACAAATGGCCAAATCGAGGTTGTCAATGGGATGATCGTGCATATCCTGCGCATGTACAATTACAAGAATCCGTGCACATGGGATGAGAGTCTTCCCTATGTTCATCATAGTTACAACATAGCCATACTTAGCTAAGTCAACCACAAGCCCTCTCAGGTGGGATTGGGATTTCAACCATTGAGTCCCATGGATGTTGCACTGCCCCTTGCATCCACACAGGAAGAATCGTCCCATGCGCAAATTGAAGCCGAAAAAGCCACCCAATTCATTGAACAAATCCAACACATCTACCAACATGTTCAGTATATTTTATAGAAGTCCAATGCCAAGTACAAGAAACGCCATGATCAACACCGAGTGCCACACAAGTTTCAGGTGGGCGATAAAGTTTGGTTGCACTTGTAGAAAGAACGCCTTGTAGGACCCCATAGAAAGCTTCATCCACTCTGCTATGGAACTTACACCATCACCAAGGATATGGGTGACAATGCTTTTGAGCTCAACATTCCCCCATTACTTGGCTTGCACCCTGTGTTTAATGTGGACCTCCTTTGACCATACTTTCCAGCCTTATTAAACACCCCAGAGATAGTAGAACAATTGACATCGACAAAGCTCGACCTTGACTGCATGGAACATGCATCCACTGATCATATCATGGACACACAATTCAAGGGCATTCGCCAATAAAAGCTTTAGATTTATCGGGTTGTCAAAACGGGGCAATTCTTGCACCAAGGCAAGTGGCTCTCCCAGGGCCAAATTCAACAGAAATTTCCTCTCCTAATGGGGGAACTCAATGCATCATGAACATTGTTTCCTAAGGAGGGAGGATTGATCTAGATGGATATCGGTGGCTACCCACCTCTTTCGGCTAGCTCACATACAACTTTCATCTTGGCAATTTTTTTCTAGCTTTTCAGGTCCTAAAATTTTGGGGTCGTTTTGAGGCCCTAAACAACGTTTTTAAGGCCCGCCACGATCACACTATAGACAAAGTCATAGTGTGACAACATAATGTGTATTCCTCAGATATACCTTTCCAACTAGCTATCGTGTGCCTAAAACAAAGATTGTATGCAAAAGTTATGACCTCGGGAAGTTGATGTACCAACTTACCCCATCGAGGCCCACATGACTTTTGGCGCTTCATCTCCTAGGGTTAGGTTTTTGGATGTCTAGGGTTTTTGCTTACTTCTTGATGCTAAAAAGGCTTGGAGGCCTCATTGTAAGGTGCTCAAACGAGTGTGTGTAGCCACCACATYTCTTCTCAGAGATTAGCTACCACCATTCGAGCAAGATTGTTTTCATTCTGCATTTTACAGTTTCAACGGATTTATTTATTGAATAGAAGTTAAGTTCCATTGTTTCTCTATTATTGTTCTGTGTATATATGTGTTAATGTTTTAAATATGTGTTTCATTTCGTTYCGCTCATAAATTCAGATCAATTTTGTTCCATGAAAATGTCTTTCTTAGATAAAAGAACACAGTCAATAATTAATAATGTCCAAGTTATGCATTGAATCACTTGACCAAAGGTTCTATTACTAAAATAAATATTCAAGCAAGGAAACTATGAATCTAGGTTTGGTTCTTACCTTTTAAAAACTTGAATTCACAAACAAAATTATCTGAGCAAGTAAGTTGAGAATGCAAATAAAAATTCAAAGATCAAGAAGAGTAGTTCTAATATCTGGGCATTTTTTAGTAAACCCACATTCTGGTTAAATCACTTGGGCACTTTTAATGCTCACCTGTAATCTAATTTAAATTACGAAGGCGTTTTTTAACCATATATATATCGCCTGGTTACATTAGCAGGACAATTTTTTTTATTTGCTAGCGTGTTTGTGACCTGGGAGATTAGCCCGTGACTGAGAAACCGTGACCCAGGGGCCTCTAAGCTTTCAAAATCACCTGGGGATCGCACTTGGCTTGGGCCACACCAACCCTTATCATGGATGAATTTTTTGGTGTCCCCTCCTGATAGCGACGAGTTTCGAACCTGGGTTGCCATGCAAAATGAGGCCTATCGAAATTGACCGCTCTATCGAAATTTGACCAAAAGTTGAGGATTTTAAAGAATACCCTGAGCTTGTTTTAATTACCCATGTGTTTTTTAAGCACGCACACCTACACAAATTGATTATTGTGGATAGTAATTTTCCCACACAAACTGCTTTCCCACATAATAATTTCCTAGCAGGGAGATTAAACACTTCTAATGTTAAATATGAGAATTGGTTCCATATCCAATCATTTTCAAAGTTTTCTCAAATTCATTGGCCATTTAACATTTTCTCAACAAAGGAAAATATACAAGTCTCATGTCCAAAACAAATAATTGATTTATTGCCCCAAAATGTTTTAGTTTTTTTTAACAAGTGAAATTAGCAGCAAAGCTACTTATACCTGCCTCTTAAATATATAATAGTTGTGTGTAATCCAAACTAAAAAATTAAAATAATTATGAAACACTTGAAACTTATAATAATGTATTACTTGTGCATAGTTTAAAAGTAAAATAAAAGTAATAATAATAACTATGACAATCTCAGAAGTGTAAATTGAAGTTTTGAAAAAGTTTTTAAAATAAATAAATTGATGAATAAAAAAATGGCATATTAGTCCTATCTATAAGAATTCAAAGTATAATCAAACTAAAACACATGTTCCTCTCAACTTTGAAGTAACAAACTATGAAAACTATTTAATATGATGATGATTATTTGTACTTATTTGTGGTATACTAATTCACCCTAAACTTTTACTATTTCAAGTTTATTATGAAATGTTTTTTAAATTAATTTTTAATGATTATATAAAAATTTATGTTTTTGTAATTGAGATTAATACCGACATTTTATTAATATAGACCTTTTTAAATTTTAAAAATTTTTAAAATTAATTAAATAGAATTAATTTAAATTATATATATATATATAAAAGAAAGGGAGAAAAAGTATTTGTAAATATTTTTTTATGTGTTACTTATTTATAAAATTGAGTAACTAAAATATATTATCAAATGGTAGTTGGAGCATGCTTTCAACCTCTAAACTATTGGTATGAAAGAAATTGTTGGTATTCTAAGTGATTTTTTGGTGGATATTAAGGTAAATTTTAAATAACAAATTTGTTTTAAATATTGGTTTTGGAATTTTGCAAAACATTAAGATTTTAATGGTATTTATAGTAAGTTTGTCTAGTATATATGCAAAATAAATAAAATTAACAGTAATAATTATTGACAAGTGTAAATTGAAGTTTTCAAAATGTTTTTAAAATAAACCAATAGATGAATAAAAAAATGGCATGTTAATCTATCCATAAAACTCTAAAATGTAATTAAACTAAAACACGTGTTTCTTTGGACTTTAAAGTAACAAACTACAAAAGTTAACTAATATCACCTAATTAAACATTCAAAAGTATCTAACATTTTTAGTTATGTGTATTATAATAATTAGTAGTAGTCTAAATATTTTAGGGGTAAAATCATGAATCTGGATGTCTATTTTTCTTGTTTTATATTTTCAAAAGTTTTTCAACTTCCCGTAAACAAAAGTATCTTTTTATTTAGAATTTCACTTTACAGTAAAAACCAAACTTGTCCTGAATTTTGTTAGGTTTCTATTGACGATTTTTTGAATTTTTTTTTATTGACATTTGATATGAGAATTTAACGATTGTTTGATAGTATGTTCCTTAAAAATGAAGTGATTGATAATGCGCTATGTTTTTAGACACAAATGTACTCATTATTAAACTTGTGTTTATGAAAAATGAAATATGCTACAACAATCTAAACATACTCTATTAAAGTATGACTATAGTTTTGAATTTAACGGATGAATATTGTAATTTCTATAATTTTTTGAATTTGACCAATTTGAAAAAGTTGTGTATTTTAAACATGTTTAGTGAGATTCCATGTATGTGCTTTAATTTTGATTTAAAAGTAAAATCTAAAAATATCTTTTTGAAGAGGACAATGAAAGGTTATGTAATATAAATTTTCTATAATTTTCCATGATGTATTATTGGAGGTATTGATTTTTCATTTTTTTGAATCATTATGTCATCTAAAAAAATACAAACATGTTTTTATAAAATTAACTAAAATTACTAAAAATAAATTAAATTGAATATAAAATGTATCAAATGAAAGTAGATTCAATTCCTAAAATGTTGGTACTAGTTTCGAAACCAGACTCATAGTATTTCAAGGAGTCTACTCCTTCACAAGTTGGAGCAAGTTGAAGTAAACACATACTTTTCTGAAAAAGTGTCACAATTACAGGTTTTCGGCCGAACTAATAGTTCGGACAAAAGTTAGTATTTTTCGGCTAAAAGTTAGTTTTAACAGAGAAACTAACTTAAGATTTAAAATTGTTGTTAGCTTTTAATAATTTTGTTAGATTTTTCAAAGGTTCTGTTAGATTTAACTTTCGACCGAAAAACATTTCGTCTGAAACGTGTTTCGGCCGAAAAATAAAAGAGTTCAGCTAAAAAAGTGTGATTGTGAATTTTCACGACCCGATTCTCACGAAAGTGTTACCCAGATTTGTGATTTTACCCTCGGGTTTTGGCCCTTTTCCGAGGCATTTTTTTGTTCAATTTTGTCCGAAATCTGGCAAGAAAGTGTTGGATTTGTCAGATTTGAGTGGCTAAGACTGTATAATCCGAGTGCCTCAAGAGTTTTTCAACATGTTGAATTGGTTTATGCATTTAGAAATGCAATTTAAACAACATAAAATTGAGATTTCGTCCAAATTTATGTCGTCGAATTCCAACCAAAAAAAACAAAACATAGAACTGTAAGACAATGCCTAATAATTCATCCTAAACTTTTAATACTTCAAGTTTATTATCTAATGTTTTTTTAAATTAATTTTTGAATGACTATCTAAAAATTAATGTAGTTTTCTTAGTTTTTTTTTTATATTTGTAATTGAAATTAATACCAAGATTTTATTAATATAGATTTTTTTAGATTATATATATATATATATATATATATATATATATATATATATATATATATATATATATATATATATCTTTGAACCACAACATATTATTTTTATAGGGTATTATTCGCCTCTAAATGGGATATGTACATGTGACTAGATTAGTTATAAATTAAGAATAGGTCTCAAGGTTTAACCAAGGTTAAGAGAGGACAATAAAATTCTTGTATCCTAAATAAAGCTTCTCTTACTTAATTGCCATGAAAAACACTTACAACCCTCTTAGAAACCTTTATATTTATAATTATATTTATTTCATAATCATCCACATATTCCTTGATCTATTTCCTAACAATACTCATTTCTTATTAATTCACAAGTTAAAAATTCCAATCTTCCTCTTAAATGACATAATACTTTGAATATTTCATTATTCATTTTCATAAGAGAAACATTGAATTATGTATTGTTTAATTGTGCTTTACACAAAAACACATGTACATTTCAAAAACACTTTTTTTTATAATGTTTTATGCTTTTTTTTAAAGGTTATTATTACATTACAATTTACAAATATTTTTAAGCAATTAATATAAACATTGAATATTTCATTATTCATTTTCATAAGAAAAACATTGAATCATGTACTCACTATTGTTTAATTGTGCTTTACACAAAAACACATTTCCATTACAGGACTCTTTTTCATAATGTTTTATATATATATATTATGGTTATTATTGCAATTTTTTGGTTAATGATATATTAGAGTTTACAAATATTTGTAAGCCATCAATATAAACATGATAATAAATAATAATATAGTTTGATTAAATTTAACTACAAAGAATGTGTTTCTTTAAAAATACAAATTTTTAATTGTGAGAGATACAAGATAAAAACCTTATCTTATCCGGTAACAAAATTCAAATACATGATTAAATTACCATACGTGTTCATTCAAGAAAATTCAAACAAATGATTAACATGACGGTGTTACACGATTGGTCTTAATTTTCACTTTGAAGACTTTTCCATCGACTCCAAGCATTAAAGAGGTAAAAATAACGATTTAGGAAAAACGGGAAAGATAATGTTGAGTTTGATTTAGTTTGATTGGACACATGCAAGCGTGAAGTTGACTCAATCAATAAAATACAGAAGAGCGCCATGTTGAGTTTGATTTGATTCGATTGTCCACACATTTACAGAGGAAAATTTTGGATTAAAATAATAGATAATAGTTATTTTTGGATTAAAATATTAGATAATCGTTATATATTGTAATTAAAAATTACATTTTCATTATTGAATTTGACAGTGAGTTTAATAAAGAAATTGATAGTAATAATGAGAGACCACATGGCTCCTCAGATGGGGTGACACACACCTAGCCATGCAACTAAAGCTAACCCCTGCGTATCGCTTCCCCTCTATGTTCCATTTCTCTAGGATGCAATTTAATGCAAGGCATTTTGATGGGAGATTTCACTCCATGGGACCTTTGGTGCTCTAGTTCAGGATGACGCCAAGTTTAATTAGGAAGAGTACTACAGAGGACAATGTCGCCTCTAATTTTATTGATCCATTAATGATCCAGGTGGATATCAATGGCCACCCACCAATTCCAACTAGCTCACATACAGATTTCATCTTGGAAGTCTTAGTTTTCATTTTGGCAGCTTTTTTCTAGCTTTTCAGGTCCTCAACTTCTAGGGCCATTTTGAGGCCCTAAATAACATTTTTTGGGCCTGCCACAGTCACACATTCTATAAAGTTAGAGTGTGGTGGCATAACTTGTATTCCTCAGATAGACCTTTCCAACGGGCTAGCGTGTGCCTAAAAAGAAGAACGCATGCAAAAATTACGACCCCGAGAAGTTCATGTACCAACTTACCCCAACAAGGCCCACATGACTTTTGGCGCTCCATCTCCTAGGGTTAGGATTTTGGATGTCTAGGGTTTTGGCATTCATGTTTGATGTAAAAAATATTTTGGAGCCTCATTGTAATCATCTTCTTGCGAATGAGTGCAACTGTCACATCCCTTCTCAGAAATAAGCCACCACCATTCTAGCAAGCTTGTTTCAGTATGCATTTTACAATTTCAACATATTTCCTTATGGAATAGAAGCTAAGTTTTATTGTATCTATGTTATTGTTCATTGTATCTTTGTGTTAATAATATAGATCTGTATTCATTTCATTCTACTCATAAAATCCGGATCAGTGGTATCAGAGTGGTGTGCTCCTTGTCGTTCTTAATGCATGTCCCCGACAAGGTCAAGGTACAAAGAGTTGGGTCTCGAGCTTGTTTCTCTAGAGGACAAAATCTCTCACACACCCAAGTGACCTTCCATGGTAGGAGAAAAGAAAGACGATGGGACAAGAGATCCTTTCAAACTTTTGCTCGAGGAAGCCCTCGTGCAACAAAGGAACGAGATGATGGATAGCTTTGTGTAAATCCTTCGACGACTACCAACAGGTGACGAATCTTCCTCGGGCAGAGGCGTCGCCCCCTTCAAGGTACATATCAACTTTGATATTCCTATATTTGAAGGTCAGATAGATGCAGATGCTCTAGCCAAATGGTTGAATCTGTTAGAAGGGTACTTTTGTGTCCATAACTTTTCCAATAGAGAAGATTACATTTGCGCTCCTCAAAGTCGTCTCCCATGTCAAATATTGGTGGGAGACTTTCTGTGAGAAAAACGAAACAGAGGAACTCTTATTATTTACAATCACACTCACCTGGGAATCCTTCAAGGATGTTATTAAGGAACAATACGACCCTGTTGGAAGTTATGGTGACCTGTATACAAGATGGACCACACTGCGGTAGGAAAGGGACCAAACAATGCTAGAATTCATGAATGTCATCCATACCTTGCACACCAAGATAGGTATCAAATATTATGAGTGACATCTAGTGCTCAAGTATCACGATGGTCTGCATAGATACATCTAGACATAAATGAAGTTTCTATACATCTCGTCCTTGGGCATGACCTATCGATATGTTGTCAAAATCGAGCAAAATCTTAAGCAAAAGACACGACAGTTTGGATCTGGGAACCCCTCACAGTAGAAGAAGGGAAAGGGCATCCCCAACCCACAGAACAAAGGGCAAAGAAAAGATGGAAAATCTCAGGACAACCAGTCTAAGTCGCAAACAAATAAGGACAATGTAAAGATGATGAGAGACATCATGAAGTGGTGCGACTTCTATAAGAGCCCTTGGCATAACACTGTTGATTGCTACTCAAAGGAGTCATTGGTGGAAGAGGTGAAAGCCTCTGAATCAGATGCGGGTTCTGACTCAGAGTTAGAACTAGAAAATGGGAGACGGATTATTGATGTAGAACCTAGTGCCACTGTTGCTACCACCAAGATCCAACCCGGTGAACTTGGCGAGCGAGAGGAAGGCGATCGCCTCTTTCATTCACAAATTGGGTGAAGGGTACTCTGCTGCAATTCATCATTGATAGCGTAGCTAGAAGAACCTCATCCCAACGGAGGTCATCAAGCGGTTGGCCCTGCCGACAACGCCGCACCCGCAACCATACTCCATTGGATGGCTCCGCCAAGGAAGAGATATTCGCATTAGCCAACAGTGTCGCCTGTCCTGCAACATCAAGCCCTTCAAAGATGAGTTATTGTGTGATGTTGCTCCCCTTCAAGTTTGTGATGTTATTTTGGGACAACCTTATTTATGGAAACATCATGTTGTATATGAGTCTAGGCCTCATAGTGTTATTATTACTTTAGACAGGAAATTGTACAAGATACTCGAGGTAGTCCCACCTACTGCGATTTCCTTGATCTCTGCCAAGCAATACAGGAAATTCATTTCTTAGACAGGGAAGTTTGTCTTCTTTTTGATTCGCTCTCAGAGTGAGTGGAAGGTCGCAGCCACATCCATGGCCTTCACAACCGAACTCTCCATGCAGCGTAAGAAAGTTGATAAGGTTGTGGAAGAATACAAAGACATATTCTCCTCGCCCACTAGAGTACCTATACAGTATCAGGTAAAGCATTCAATCGATATGACCCCTGATGCAGTGCTACCCAATGGGAAAATATATCATCGCTCTCTATTAGAAAACTAGGAGATCATGCATCAGATCCAAGAACTGCTCCAAAAGGGTCACATTCGACCCAACTCATCACCGTGTGGAAGCCCAATCGTGCTTGTGCAGAAGAAAAATGAGACCCGACGATTCTGCATCAATTACCATGCCCTAAATAAAATCACAGTCAAGAACTAGTGCTTGATTCCCCAAATCGACAATCTCTTTGACCAACTCAAGGGGGAAAAATACTTCAGTAATATTGATCTGAATTTTGGCTACCATCAAGCCCCAATAGAGCAAACATATGTATGGAAAACTACCTTCAAGTCCAAAGAATGTCTTTTTGAATGGTTGGTCATGCCCTTTGGTTTGACAAATTCCCCAACAACTTTCATGAGGATGAAGGGCGATATCTTGTGGCCTTTCACCAATTCTTTTGTGGTAGTGTATCTAGATGACATCCTCATCTACAACAAGAATTGTGTGGATCACTTGCACCATATTCAACATGTTCTGCACACTCTGTGGCAACACAAGCTATATGCAAATTTGGAAAAATTATCCTTCGGCATGGACAGGGTCCAGTACCCAGGATACATTGTTGATGCGCATTGGGTGCATGTTCATCTAGCCAAGATCCATTTCATTCTGATTGGCCAGCCACAACCACACTCACTGAGCTTCAGAGATTTTTAGGCCTTGCCAATTTCTATTGCAGGTTCGTGTTGGGATTTTTCCATATTGAATGGGCCCCCATCCAAGTAACCAGGGGTGGTGGTAAGGAAACGTTTGTGTGGTTCATGTCACAACAACAAGTGTTCGATGATTTGAAGCAACACTTGTTCTCAGCCCCAGTGCTTTCATTACCCGACCTACAACAACCCTTTGAGATCAAGACAAATGCTTTTGACTATGTTGTGGGCACAGTTCTCACTTAGCACAAACACCTCATGGCCTATCATAGTTAGACACTATTAGATGTCGTTCATAAGTACCCTACTTACAACAAAGAAATGTACTCCATTGTGCAAGCCTATTGCCATTGGAGGCATTACATTCTCAGGAAGGAGACAATCATCACAATGATCATAAGTCGATGCAGTTCATGCAGGCTTAGGGAAAATTGCAGAATGACCGCCATTAGAAGTGGTCCACATACTTGCAGCAGTTCCATCTCAACATCGAGTATAAGATGGGAATCACAAACTGTGTCACTGATTGCCTTAGCCTCCCGCTAGTTGCAGCACTCACTATGATGCTAAACGCCTGCAGCCACGAGACCTCTGGATGGCCCCAACTCTATGAGAGAGATCCTGACTTTGCTTCCACCTACCAGATGTTGGGCGCAAACACAATTTTCACTGATTTCCATCTTCAATATGGGATGTTGTGCCATCTAGGTTATCTTTGCATTCCATCAAGAGAGCGAGTGAAGATGATTTGGGAAGCCCACTATAGTCAGGTGGTAGGACACTTTGGCGTACAAAAGATAGTGGTCGTGCTGCAACAACATTTCTATTGGATGAAACTTCGATAGGATGTCAGCAAGTATATCAGGACTTGCACTCTCTGTGTCATTTCCAAACCGACCATTAAGAAACTAGGAATGTACACCCCTCTTCCTACTCCTGAAAGGCCTTGGGAATCTATCTCGATGGACTACATGTTGGGCCTTCCGTCAACAAAGTGGGGAAATGAATGTGTTTTTCTAAAATGGCGATTACATCCGCCTTGCAAGAAGAGCATCACAGTAGAGGCCACTGCCAAGCTCTTCTTTGAACAAGTGTGGGTACATTTTGGGATACCATAAACTATCGTCTCATATCAGTACAACCGGTTCCTCAACACATTTTGGTCGAGCCTCTAGTCACTGCTGAACACCAAGCTCACCAAATCCGCTGGCTTCCACCCCTAGACGGATGGCCGAACTGAGGTCGTTAACTGAATGATCGTGCATATCCTGCGCATGTAGAATTCCAAGCATCCCCACACATGGGATGAGAGTCTTTCCTATGTTTAGTACAACTACAAAAGAACCATGTATATCTCAACCGACCACAACCCCTTTCAGGAGGGGTTGGGATTCCAACCATTGGATCCCATGACTGTTGCACTACCCCTTGGAGCCACCCAAGCATACTCATCTCATGCTCAAACGAAATTTTAAAAAGCTACCTGGCTCATTGAGTGGATCTAGCACATTCTCCAACATGTTTAGGATATTTTGCAGAAGTCCAATGACAAGTACAAGCAATGCCATGATCAACAATGGGTGCCACACAAGTTTCAGGTGGGATATAAAGTTTGGTTGCACTTGTAGAAAGAATGCCTTACAAGGCCCCATCGAGAGATTTGTCCACTCTACTATGGACCTTATACCATCACCAAGGTTGTGGGTGACAATGATTTAGAGTTCAACATTCCCCCCTTCCTTGGCTTGCACCCAATGTTTAATGTGGACCTCCTTTGGCCATACTTTCCACCATTATTGGACACCTCAGAGGTAGCAGAACAGTTGACACCAACATAGCTCAACCTCGACTGCATGGAATAGGAATCCACTGATCATATCATGGACACACATGTCAAGGGCACTCACCAACAGTAGATTCAACTTTATCAGGTTGTCAAAGCAAGGCAACTCCTACACCAAGGCAAGTGGCTCACCCGGGGCCAAATTCAACAGAAATTTCTTCATATGATGGGGGAACTTAACACAATGGTGACCATTGCTTCCTAAGGGTGGAGGATTGATCCAGGTGGATATCAATGGCCACCCACCTATTCCAACTGACTCGCATACAAAATTCATCTTGACATTGTTTTTCTAGCTTTTCATGTCCTGAAATTCCGGGGCCGTTTTGAGGCCCTAAACAACGTTTTCTGGGCCCGACACAATCACACTGGATATAAAGTCGTAGTGTGATGACATAATGTGTATTCCTCGGATAGACCTTTCCAACGGGCTATCCTGCACCCAAAACGAAGATCGTATGCAAAAGTTACGACCACGGGAAGTTGATGTACCAACTTACCCCAATGGAGCCCACATGACTTTTGGCATTTCATCTCCTAGGGTTAGGTTTTTGGATGTCTAGGGTTTTGGCATTCATGTTTGATGTAAAAAGGATTTTGGAGTGTCATTGTAATCATCTTCTTGCGAATGAGTGCAACAGTCGCATCTCTTCTCAAAGATAAGCCGCCATCATTATAGCA
>JASDQU010306248.1:0-19599 GCA_032191745.1 Picea mariana
TAATGGAGAAATTAGAAGTGGGTTAACCCTAAAATAAGGAAAGTGGGGCCAAGTGACCTAGAAGATGTTTTTAAGGAAGCTACTTGGAGAGTATAAATAAGAGGCAAGGCTCTCTCATTTTAATCACACTTGAGAATATTGAATATCTATAGGTGTTTGAGGTAACCAAGGATATCTAAGCCGAAATTTTGAGGGAAGGTGACGAAAACAAGACCGAAATGCAAGGAAGGATAAGTTCTTTTGATGGTACTTTCTAAGGTATGTTATTTACATGTCATCTCACCATTTTCGCTATAAGTTTTTTTTCTATAATAATTCAGACCATGAAATTGCTATGCCATTGAGAAAATATATGCAAGTATCTGTGGTACAAAATTTAGCTTGTGAATCATTGTATTTTTGTAGTTACACTCCGTGGAAAATAAGGTTTGTGGCTAGTCCTGAAACTAGTCAAAAACAATTGTTTCGGGTAAAAACGTCATAACGTCTTCATATCCAAATTCAGTGAAACCAAATGTGTTGGTTAGGGTACAGTATGTAGTATTCATTACAATAGTTTTAGATCAATTCAACAAATATTCTGTGTGGGGCACGCTCTACAAGGTCACTCTCTAGAATAAGACAGAATTCAGCAAGGTATGCCATTTTTTGACTAATCCAAAACTAGGCATGTGAGACTAAAGAAAAGTTTGATGAAAAAGATATTATCTTGTTGTTGAATTTAAGGAAGGTTTGTAGGAATGTGATCATATACACCAGGTCTATTACAGAGCTACAAATCNATTGAATATCTATAGGTGTCTGAGGTAACCAAGGATATCTAAGCTGAAATTCTGAGGGAAGGTGACGAAAACAAGACCGAAATGCAAGGAAGGATAAGTTCTTTTGATGGTGCTTTCTAAGGTATTTTATTTACATGTCATCTCACCATTTTCGCTATAAATTTTTTTCTATAATGATTCAGATCATGAAATTGCTATGGCATTGAGAAAACATATGCAAGTATCTGTGGTACAAATTTTATCTTGTGAATCATTGTATTTTTGTAGTTGCACTCCGTGGAAAATAAGGTTTGTGGCTAGTCCTGAAACTAGTCAAAAACAATTGTTTCGGGTAAAAACGTCATAACGTCTTCATATCCAAATTCAGTGAAACCAAATGTGTTGTTTAGGGTACAATATGTAGTATTCTTTGCAACAGTTTCAAATCAATTCAACAAATATTTCGTGTGGGGCACGCTCTACAAGGTCACTCTCTAGAATATGATAGAATTCAGCAAGGTATGCCATTTTTTGACTAATCCAAAACTAGACATGTGAGACTAAAGAAAAGTTTGATGAAAAAGATAGTATCTTGTTGTTGAATTTAAGGAAGGTTTGTAGGAATGTGATCATATACACCAGGTCTATTACAAAGCTACAAATCAGATTTGGATGATGAAATTGATGAGGGCTTTTGGTTGAGGTACATGTTGAGTCCATGGTTGAGACAAGTAGTTAATGAGTTCGCACATACATGAGGTGTATAGTTGATGATGTTGGTACATATTGATGAGTATTTGACACATGATTGGTACATACTTGGTACATGGTTGGATGCACTTGTTTATGGTACAGGTTGATTACAGGTTATTTGGTACAGGTTGGTGCATGGTTGATGCACTTGTTTATGGTACAAGTTGATTACAGGTTGAGGTACAAGTTGATGCATGGTTGATGCATGGTTCAGATTTATTGGTACAGGTTTACAGTGGTATATCTCACAATGACAGGTTGACAGTGGTTCCATCATTCTACTTCTACTTCAGGGTGGAAGGACAGGGCAAGGACAGGTGGTTGTAGCCACCTTCCGGTTGTAGCCAGAGAACATAGGGGGTTGTAGCCTCCTTCTGGTTGTATCCAGAGAATGGAGGAGTTGGAGCTTCCCTCAGGTTGTAGCATGAGAAACTAGGGGGTTGGAGTCTCCTTCCAGTTGCAGATGGAAAACGAAGGAAGTTGGTGCTTCCAATGAATGTAATTCTTCAAGACATATAAGAAAAAACATTACGTGGTTTTCTCCCGATTTGGGTTTCCACGTAAAACATTGGTGTATTGTGTATGTGTATGTTTGTTAATTTGTTCATTGCTTATTTACTCTGTAGTTATTGGATGTCAATGCTTCATTGATATAACACTTGGATTATATGGTTAAAAATGATTAAATTGCTCTATTACTGATTCAACCCCCTCTCAGTAATCCAACACAAGACGAAGCAGAGATCGTGGGATATCAACCCCTTTTAGGGCCCTTTTTGGGATTAGGGATTATGTAATGGGTATGGGATGACAACCCATGGGTTTACCCATGATTAGGGCTATTTTGTAATGTATAAATAAGTAGCTAAGTGATGTAAGAAGAGAGAGAGACCTAGTAGGTTGGTGTGCTAAGTGCTAGAGTTCAATCTATGTGATCAAGAGTTGTAAGAGCTTTGTGCATACTATGTGAGGCTTGCAAGGCTAGTGCAAGTAACTGTAAGAGACTGTGTGAAGGCTTGGTGTTGTACCCTAGCTAGAAGAAGGAGGATCTGGCAGAGTGTGCATAGATCTCTTATCTTCTGTAGAGTAGAACTTGGATGCTATGTGCCTGTAAGAAGCTTGACCAAAGATAATAAAGAAGAGAAGAGTTGGTGGACGTAGCCCCAGGGTGGGGGTGAACCACGTACATGTTGTATTGCTATGCTTTGTGGGATGTATTTATGTGTTTATGTGTTTACTTGCTTAGTGCTTTAATATAGATGAATGATAGATAGATCTGTTGATTCTTAGTGCTTAATAATATGGATGGATGTTAGACCTGACTTATGTACATATGCTTAGTGCTTAAATACCGTAGATTTTAATGAATACTATGATACTCTATAATTAGGGTTTAATTGCACTATAACTAAGACTGGATATTGATGAATTTTAACTGCTTAGTCCTCTGTTAAGTGTTAGAATTACAGATCCGTGTCCCAACTAAGATTACATACATCTGAGTCCTGCAACCACCCCTACCTCTACCTCAGGTGAGACTTCATTTGCTTCACAGGTGTTGCCGAAAGGGCTGGTAGTTAGGGTTTTGTTGGTGCATTGAACCCTGGGTCCGCCCCAGTGCCAACAAATGGTTTCGTTGCTGGGACCTGAAACTGTGGATGCTGAGAACTGACGAAGAAGAAGCTTTGTGCAAAGATACAACCTGAAACTGTGATTGATGGGAACTGAGGAAGAAGAAGCTTTGTGCAAAGATTCGACCTGAAACTATGATTGCTAGGAACTGAGGAAAAAGGGGCTTTGTGTGAAGATTCGAACTGAAAAAGAGAAAAGATCAGTGCATAGAACTGTTGCCCTAATACACAACACTACTTGATCTGTGGAGATACGTGCCAAGAGGAAGGGTCATATCTGAAGAAAAGAGGTCAGATATGAAGAAACGAGGTAAGATCTGGGAGCTTTGTGCCCTGATAAAGGTGAAAGTGAGACTAAAGAGGTAAGAACTGTAAGCTTTGTGCTCTGTAGAAGTAAGATAAGTGAAAATTTGTGTTTCTAGAGTATGAATCTAGGTACGTTTGATAAGATTTGTCCTAGCTTGAAAACTAGGGCATTGATAGAATAAAGAAGATTTGATATGAGTAGATTTGATAAGAATAATGAAGATATGTTATACCTATGCATAGAGAGAATGTTTGGACTAAAAAATGGATGCATGACCTTAGAAAGAATTTGTTGCAGGTTAGCTACCATGATCCTAGCGCGGAGTACAGGAGAGGTTGGGGATCATTTAAAAGAAAGAGAGGATTAAGCCTTTGTGACATTTGCAAAAAACTAGGACATATTACTAAGGAATTCCCTGGAAGAAGACCTAGTTTCCTCTGTTGCAAAGATATGGATCATGAAGTATTGGATTTCCCTAGAATGATTGCTAAGGTTGAAAGGATGAATATGAGACAAGAAGACCATGAGAAAGGTCAAGCAACTTAGATTATGGCAGAACCCCATAAAGAATCAGAAAAAGTATTGCTACAGATGAAAGAAACCCTGAATGGCCACTGACATATCAGTTTATCAGAGATCTTCAAATAAAAAGAGTGCATTGAAACAAGAATAGGAGACTTCGACATTGACTGTATTCTGGATGAGGAAACATAGGTGAATATCATGATAGAAAGAGCTTGGGAACTTTTAGGGGAGCCTGCTATGATTCCTTCATTGGGAGGAATAGGATTATTCAAAGGAAAGTTGATAACCCTATGTGGAAGACTTACCCAGATATCTATGAGTGCTCATGGAACTTCTACAAAGGAAGGATTTGAAGTTGTTAAATTTATTGAGAACAACGCTCCATTTGCTATGTTACTAGGAAAACCTTGGATTGAAGGAGATCAGGCCAGAAGGAAAGAAGAAGAAGTCTTAGAACAAAAGAAGCAAGAGTTGAAAGATTTCATGACTAGGAGGATCACACACTTGATTGAAGAACAAGAGAACCGAGCGAAGCTATTTAAAACTAGAGACTTGGATGTCGAAGTGGGAAGAACACTAGAAGACCTACAGAAGACTGAAGTACCTATTCTAGATACAAATGAAGTATTACACTTGATTTCTAGGTAAGAAACTCAACAATGCGAATTTACTCTGCCAAAAGAAGATAAGAATTAGAATGGAAAAAGAAATTCTGAGAAAAAGCTCACCGTAAAGAAGGCTAGAAAACTAATTAAGAAGAGAGCTAAGATTGAAAAGTTACAAAAGGTTCCAGAGGGAACTTCACCGGGATATCAGAACTGCGTCACATGGCACTTCACCATGGCGAAGCAATATAGTCATTGGGAATAGTATAACTGTTAGACCGGCGGCCTGAACGAGTAGAAACACATTTATGGTCAGGAAGTTTGCTACCAGACCATTGGGACTGTGCCATAACAAATAGAACTGAGTTAATGTAGGCTTCTCAACCATTGCAAGATATTCATTGCCAAGTTATCTATTTATCCCATCGTGCCACGCAATGAGAACACTTTTACCAACCATGACTATCTAAGCTCGCAAAATAGTTGATTTTGCATAGTGATCATCGCGCTATTTCCATCCATCCCGTTGCATTGAGCAGTTACTCTTCGAACCCGAGATATTCAACCACGAGTGTGTATTCCCGAATAACTTAGTGCACTCGAAGAGTCTGTGAAGGAAGTACTCATCGACTTCGTGACCGAGAGAGTCATGTCTGAAAGAGTGATGTTTGTGGTTGTACAAGTGTCATCGACGAGAGGAGTGCAAGTGTCTCCATCGACTGCTCGCGGAGCCGAACCATCCCGACCATCAGCGGAAAAGAGAACCAAAAACAAAGATGACCTAGAAAATGCAAAGTTGATCCCGACCATATTGCCTGACTACATCCCGCCTCTGGCCGGCGCAGTGAGTCGTGAATGTAAGATTTTGGCTTAGTGCACATGAGTGAATGAATGTAAGATATAACGTAGCCATGAATCAAAGTTGTCTGTTGGCCTGTTGTTACAAGGAAAATCTCTCTATGGCTAGGGTAAACCACAATAGACAGGTATGACTACATAAATCAACTCTTTCCCATAAACATGCTATATAAACCAATGTGCAAGCGAGATAAGAAAGGGACCTACCTCATCTAAATGTTTGATGATGTCCACCATTAAGCACTTTGACCCAAAGCTTTATACCTGCAACAAGTTCTCAACAAACAAGCAAAGCAAGCATATAGTGATAATATAAAAGGTTAGCACATTAGATAACATAATCCATTAATATACAAAACAAACATGGCCATGGATAATAAATCATATATTTGCAAGATATCAATTGGATGAGAAAGGAGTATTTCTATTAATAAATTATTAGTAGAAGTGAAAATATTATAGACTTCCGTGTCGACATGGTTCATAACCGAGAAACCAAGTTCCTTCCAGCTGGACCTCCACCACTTCAATCCTCCACCAAAGGCAAGCTCATAGAAGGGAGCCAATGAGGTTCTCCATCAATAAGGGAAGAGCTTGGGGGCTGAACACTGTGTTCAGACTTAAAGGACAAAGGGATGCAGACTCAATATGAAGTACATAATTTCTCCAGAGTAACTTTGCTCTCAAAGTTGAATTCTCTCTCCTTTTCCATAGCTCGGAATTGGATTCTTTATATCCTTCAAAATGAAACTGAAGGGTCGATTCCGAACGTTTCCAGTATATGGAAGGCCAAGGATCATAGATATCCTGTTGTGACATGGAAACCCGACATTTAATTTTGATTTTCTGGAACAAATCCTGATGTATGCGAGCTGTAGTGGAGTAGCCTGCGTATACACTTGCTGTATAGGGTGCAAGATGCCTACAAGTGGAAAAAATTTAAATTTTTGTCTCTGGATTTATCAATCAGGGAAAGTGAATCTGCATAGGGAAATCGAGTAAGGCCCTCTCTGCAATATTGCATAGGGTGAGGAAAATCTTTCTCTAACACCTGTGGATATTGATGGTAATCATATGGCATGGGAACACCAGTAGGACCGTATCTAGGTTGTGATGATATGGAAAGATAGACGGTCCTCCCATATATGGTGGTTTCCCAGGTTGTCCAGCCATGAAAGGTGGTTGTCCTAATTGTCCGCCCATATAAGGATGTTGTCCTAGTTGTCCACCCAAACACTATGATTGAACAGTTGGATCTCCTACATACTGCAATTGAATTGATGGTCCCCCCATGTATTGAGGTTGAAGGGACTGTTGCATTGGAATCATGGGGTTTACGAATTGAAAGGGAAAAGTTCCTTGCGGAAGAATGCCTGTCGGGTTGGGTTGACCCCACAAAGAGTTAGAAGTTCCCGGAAATGGATGTCCAGGATACATACCAATGGTAGTAAGGATAGAAGGACTAGCAGGAGTGGAGTTCCCCCAGGCAGGTTAATATTACGACCGTGTAGGTTTCCCCCGATAAAATTTTTCCCTGCAGCTGAAGGTTTCCCCCTAGATGAAGGTTGGCTTCCCATTGAAGATTGACCTCCAATGTAGGGTGTATTAATCTAAGATGGACGATATGGAGGCTGAGTACCTTGCGTAACCATGGTTGTATGAATGACTTGACTGCTGGCCATCTACCCTATGGGATGATCAAGTAAAGCACTTGGTGTGTGTATGTGTGGAAATAATGAAACATGAATATTACCCAACCCATGTGCAAATGATGAGGTATGTGTAAGTGGTTGAGTCAGGGTTACTTGGGTCATTGATGTTTCTGGTAAAGAAGAAGCATTAGCAGTATCAACTGCATGATTTGTGGAAAAAGATAAATTCCCAATTCCTTCAGAAAAACCAAAAGATGATGGGTCCGTGCCAAAATATGGTGTAATGGTGGAACTAGGTGGTAATCTACAGGAAGAAAAAACATCAACGTATCTCGTAAATGGTAAAGCAACATGGAACGCATGCAGAAAGGCTTAACCATGTTAGAGTTATGGTTTTTGACAAAGACTGTAATGGATATAAGAAATTAGAGTAGTATAAATAAATACCTAGGAGGTCTACGTCAGGGTTGGTTGTTGTTGGTTGGTTCATAAGCTATTGATTGTAGTGAGTTTTTTTATGGTGATGGTAGTAGAGTGGAATAAGCTAGTTTCTAAGGGTTAGGTAATAGGTTGAGGATCCTTTTGTGATATAGTCAACCTCCCATAGGGTACTTACCCTCATTTTGATTGTAATCTTGAAGATGTAATGCACACAACACAAATTTTGCAACATATTGAATAAAAGAGAAGACAATCCATATCTTTGTGGATGTAGCCCTAGGAGGGGGTGAACCACGGTAAAATAATGTGTTCTATGTGTTGTTAATAAATGCTTTACTATTTTGTTAATCATTAATTAAAGAATGAATGGTTAAAACTAGATTATAACAACATACATGCATATACTTAAATAAAGAATGAATCTTAGAAGTATATGAATGATTAATGATGATGATGCATAAGGGAAAGAATCTAAACACAATCCTCACTCATTCCTAGACTGAAAACACTTGAGTATTAAAGTCCCCCATAAATTTATCTTAGGTGAGACTACATTGTGCACTTTGTTAGTAGCATTTCCTTCTAGTTTACCAGGAGGGCCGATAGTTTTGAGGGTTTTGTTGGAAACCTATTTGATATCAGAACCTGGGTCAGCCCAAGTAACCAACAAATGGTTCCATTGCTAGATGGAACTACATAAGATTTAGTGGATGGGATCTGTGGAAGAAAAGCGTGGAGGATGAAAGAATAGAAGGGAATGTTTAGGACATGGAATCCAATGAAGGCAGAGATTGAAAGATGGTTGAGGAAAAAGGAACTCAAGTTCGCGCAGAAGGACAACAGAAACCCTAAGTTGAAACCATAAGAGTATATTGACAAATATGTGTTTAGTGACTTGCATGAGGTATTTTTCTGTGATTTACTGCATCTGTTGCATGAGTGGTTATTGAGGTTGAAGGAAAACCACCCTACTAATCCTATCAAACAGATAGAGTGGCATCCTGTGGAGATCGCATAGTTACAACAAGTTAATAACAAATTCACGCATGTAGTGGATTTATGGTTAGAAAATATTGTTGCAGGGTTTATCACTGAATTGCAATAGATACCATAAATTTCTACACTACTGCAGAGAAAGACTTTATGAAGGAACCCAAAGGTAGGTACATTAGATCATTGTATACTTCAATGAAGATTTTATTGTATGACAAAGGTGTGATGACCATGGAATCAAACAACTAAACTTCCCTGTGTGCATGGGGGAAGGGGGGAAGCACTGACAGGAGGTTGAGACATGGACAAGGAGATGGATGAAGGGAAGAAGAAGGAGGCCATGGAACCAATCATGATAGAATAGGAATAGATAAATAAGATAATGGAAAAAGTTGGAAAGACGTGCAACAAAAGACCTTACCAATATAAGATGAATAATAAGAAGAGGGCCATAGCCGACAAAGAGGGCTTGGAGAGCGATGAAGAAGAGTTAGAGGATCTCTGGGCCGTGGAGAAGATTGAGGAAATCCTACACACAACATATGAAAGGAAAAAAAGAGGTCCAGGGTCAGGAATAGAAGGAAGAACTCCAGTCCAGATCATCGCCGGTGTGGAACCTATAGCCCCATGTGTGACTAAAACACCTGAAAGAACACCAACATTTAGACAACCGAATTTTAGTGGAAGAGGAGAAACATGACAGAGGTCCAATCCAGAAAAATCAGCTGGGGGAGAAATTTCAGGAAGTAATAGTCAATTATCTACACCATGCGGAGGCAGTAGTTCAACATATTTCAAAATGTAAGGACACTTGATCCTACGATCAAATTACCAGAATTTTGGGGAGAGGCATCAGAGGACCCTGAAAAAGAATTTATTCATCTGTGAGAAGATCTGGGAAGGAAAGAAGATCATAGATGAGGATACAAATCCCACACAGTTAGCTATCACACTAAGAGATTGTGCCTCAAACTAGTACATGAGACTGGATGTAAATAGTCCACAAGGAGTACCAAATACTATCATAGACGTGAAAAAACTACTGGTAAATGAATTTTAGAAGCCAAGCTCAAAATACCAATACATGAATGAAATGATTGAAATTAGGCAGAAACCAAGTGAGTCTGTTTGGGATATTGATCATATGTTAAACTGTCTGAAAGGTAAGTTGAAGTATTCAATTATTGATATGCTACATAGGCAATTATTTTTGAACTCACTATTTCCACACTTGAAGTATCCTTTGAGACAAAACAAGTTCCAAACTCAGACAGAGGCTCTGCAAGCAACCCTGTAACTGGAAGAAAACCAGTATCAACAAACAGATCCAACAATAGAGGAGATGAAGGAGGATATGAATAATATGACATGTCAACTGAACCAAAATAAGGGAAAAGAGAAAATAGAAGTTGTTTCATGTACGCTATGCAGGACATAAGGACATAAAAAAAACAAATGTCAAACTTTTACGCAGTACTTGGCAGCAGGGGTGCCAAAACCCTTGCCAACAAGAGGACCATGGTGCAAGATTTGTATGATACATGGGCATGATCCATATCATTGTCCAATGATGCAGAAGTATAAGACAATACCAAGAAGTTCATAATGCAATTTTTGCAAATTAGTGGGTCATGATGATAAGGACTGTAGAACGTTGGAACTAATGAGAGAAAGAACTTTAGAAACTTACAGGGTTCAAGTAGAGATGATGATAGGGAAAGTTGCACCTCAGTTCCACCAGGTGATGCCACCATTCAACCCATCTCATTTTTAGTACAACAATGCACAACCATAGTATAACCCTACATAGTATAAACAGGTACCGCAGTACAATGCATAGCGAGGAGATCGAGGTGGATACAAGGGTGGAGGATGAGGCAGAGGAGGATTTGGGAGAGGAAGAGGGCTAGTAGTATGCCATAACTTCCAACAACTAGAAAATTATGCAAGGGATTTTCCACTTCCACCTGTGACATGTATGTATGGTCGCACAATAGACCATGACACAAAAGACTACCCAACACTCTTGGGAAAGATTCAGAAGAAAAGGAACCGGAACAACCAGAATGTCTAGTGGATTTTTGTAGAAGTCAGAGATGATGGGAAAAACATCAATATAGTCACTCGAAGAGGAGCCAAGACAGGAGATGATGCAGTAAAACACGATCCATCTCAACAACAATGGGTCAAGAAAAATTCTGATCCACATAAGCAGTTTGACGTGCGGAAGGAAAGGGAAACATTTAAGGAGGCTAAACAGGAGCTTCTCAAGCATAAAATTGCATCTACATTAGTTGCACAGCAAACTCAGGACCCACCGATGTACGAGATGCAGTCTTCAATGGATCACACCAGTAAAGGGCCACCTTTAGAGCAAGTAAGTACCATCAATATATTCCTGCAATCCTGTGTTAAGTTATTAAATGATCCTTCATCTATGAATGTCTTACAAAGTATGCTAGAAATATGCAACAAAAAGGTAAAAGGGAATTTAGAGAAGAAAACAATCAATCATCTCCATACAAGAAGAAGGAAAAGTAGGGAATTCAGGCTAAATTACAACATTGGGGACTTCAACATGGGAGATATCATTTTGGATTTAGGCTCTGAAGTAAATGTATTTCCTAAGAAGACATGGAAGTGTATGGGA
Source organism: Picea mariana (assembly GCA_032191745.1). Taxonomy (NCBI): domain Eukaryota; kingdom Viridiplantae; phylum Streptophyta; class Pinopsida; order Pinales; family Pinaceae; genus Picea; species Picea mariana. Next base: position 11,177 of record JASDQU010306248.1, read on the forward strand.
GAACCCACATTAGGCTAATAACCTGTCCAGTTGAAACCAATGAATCAACACAGAGTGTTACCAATTGGAAGGATTAAAGGTGTGACAATATATTTGGATGGAGTGCACACTGTGGAAGATTTTTAAGTAATAGACATAGTATATGACACAACACCTTTCCCAACATTACTTGGATTGGATTGGGAATTTTATAACCAGTCTGCTATCAACCTGAAGACAAGGAAAATGACTTTTGAATTAGGTGAATATAGATTTATTGCACCATTGGATCCTTCAGAAGGAGAAGGTTTGTAAAGGCAACCTGTTTGGATTTGAAGAAGCAAACCAGTTATGCAGAACCATTGCGTGAGAAGAATATTATGTCAACCCAACTGCATATGGAGTACTTAGTTGGATAAGCATTACATCGTGTGCTTTGGAATTAGACACATGTTTGGCGAATTGGCAGCAGAGACTACATGAATTCTCCACAAGGAGGTGCAAAAGAATAGACTGTGAAGTAAGATGGGTTGGTACAGAGATAAGGAAACCTCCCAGTTTTCATGGGCTAAATGAATTGAGGAATTCTTGACAAAATATGAGGAGGAAGTTTTGGAAAATCAAAGGCTCTTAGCCCTGGATATTTCAATTAAGGAAACACCTTCCAGATGGTGGGGTGCACACAAAGAAACAATTCAGGACTGGTATTAGTGAAAATGACTACTTCACATTATATTTGGTGCAAAACAAGGGAGAAATACAGTGCAAAAGTATGATGGGAAAGGAACACCAGTTGAACGCTTAGAGAAATGCAGAACACAATGGAGGATGACACCACCAGAGGAATAGCCTCATCACTTCATTCATACATTGGAAGGGATCCTAGGGAACTGGTACATAAACAAGGATATTCGTAGAGGCACTAAAAAATGGACAAGATTACAATAGAATTTTGTAGTGACCTTGTCATTTGAGCATGAGAACCCCAACATTGATTTAGCTCTGAAGTTGATAAGGGTAGTGATATTGTTTTATGAACTAGAGGTCGAGATTATAACAAAATATCAACAACATAACAGACAGACGGTCAAAGAGTGATCCACAATGGATCCAAGAACCAAAATGGGTCCAGGAACCAAAATGGGTCCAGGAACCAAAATGGGTCAAGGAAGGCCTCAAAATCAAAGTTCTTAGAATCACTTCAAAACATGTGTGTGTGTAGGCCTCGTTGTTATGAACCTAACACAACTTGAACGGGCTCAAAAAAACACCATATGCGAAATATATCGCGATCTGTTCATTTTTCCAAACATGCAAATTTTTTGCTGACTGTACAGTCCATATAGTGTTGACGTGGTTGCTGACCATACAATCCATACGACCGTACATGTGACGTGGAAAGGTGTTGACATGGGCAGGTGCAGATGTGGTCGAATGATTGTTTTACACATGGAATATTACTTGGAGAATATCATGGTGCCACGTGGCCCAGTCTTGGGCTACCATGTGGTACCCCTCCATAGGTTGGCAGTGGTAAAATGGTTTGTGACTCCACGAGAGTCTAACCCATGACCTTTGGTCCGAGCAGAGTGACTTGGTAGGGTTGGGATACCAGCCTGCCCTCGATGTTCCTTGTAAACCATGGGCTAAATGTTTTAATTGAATTGAAAGGCGGGTTCCATTGGCGGAGAAAAGGGCTCGGGCCTAGCCCCAGCCCTCGACGCAACAACATACAACCTTTACGCATCTGACCACCCCCTTATACGATTGGCGTAGAATTATGGGGTTAGTGTCGGTCGACCGGGCTAGACCGTAGACCAGGACACGTAAATAGGGGCTAAACAACCAGGGGTCTATCCATAAGGGAACGTGGAGGCATGATGGCACGACCATATGGCCCGATGCATACGAACAAGAGCCAGGTACCGGAGGGGGCCTGCTAGCTAGCCTAGTGCTTGGCCACATGGAGGGTGCGTAGGTGACCAAGATATCAAGGATCGGGGGTTGTGCCCTATATTAGCCCAAAAAGTGGGTTTTCAACCATATTATATGATTTTTAATTGATTTTCAGCCACTTTTGAGAGATTTTGGCCATTATTGGAGGATTTGGAGCTCTTTTTGAGGCCAAATCTTGGGGGGAAGTTGGGAATTTGTTGCCAACTTCAAGCCTATATAAACCAGAGGTTCTTGGAAGCCTTGGAGAGGTTCATAACAGGATAAATTCTGAATAATTGTAAAGCAAAAGCCATTTTTATGCAGGGAAGCCATTGAGGAGAGCAACTTTGTGGGCCATTTTCGGGAGCTTCGTTCATCCGTTTTTAGTGTCGTCAGTTGTGTTGGATTCTTGAGAACTAGAAGAACACATATAGATCAGTTTGTAATCCATTTGGAACTTTTATGATGTACTTTTGAATCTTTGAAGAGAAATAAGAAAGCCTCACCCACTGAGACAAAGGCCCAAAGACGTAGGCGATATTGCCGAACTCCCTTAACAACTTTTTTTGTTATGGTTTTCTGATTCTTATGTTTATTTCCAGATCTGTATATTACATTATGTCTACCATGTTACATCTTTAATTCTTCCTCTTTCATCATTTTCTTAAATGGTTAATGAACTCATGTTTTTGAAACTCAACCATAGTCTTTAAAAGATCTTTTCAGATCAAGTGGTATCAAAGCAGGTTGATGGTTGGTTTTTGAGTTTGGATGATTACTAGGGAAAGGATGATTCATGGTGAAGGCGATATTGTTGAAGAGAATCCTGAGATTGGATCAAGAAAGTGGACATCTCAAAGTGAGAAAATGGCATCTAAAGAGGGACTTTCTCAATATGAGAAGGAGATTCGAAATACTCTCTTTGCCATGGCAGATATGGTGAAAGTGTTGTATGAAGATGACTTGGAACGACATAGATTGGTTCAAGGGAAATCTTCAAAGAACGAAAAAAGAAAAGAAGAACTGAAGGAATTTCCTTCTACACCCGATTCAAAAATCATCTCTGAGGTATGCAGTGGAAGTAACTCATCAATTTCGCATGGTTCCCATCAAGATGGTTCGTTCGGTGCATTTGAAAAACACACAAGAGGTATAGGTTTGAAATTAATAACCAAGATGGGTTATGACGGAAAGGGCCTTGGAAATAAGGTTCAAGGTATCGTTAATCCCATAGAGGTTGTGGAAAGACCTCATTATTTAGGATTGGGATATGGTGAAGAGGAGATTGCAGAATGCTCCAAAACATTGGAAGCAAGTGATGCTTCAAATGACTAGCTTAAGTCATTGCGAGAAAAATTTAAGAAAGGTGATGGTGTATCACTCCATGATGGTGATAGTGAATGCAAGTCATCTCCAAAGAAAAGTGAAGATAAGAAAGAAAGGTATAACGGTCATGGTTGTTCCAAATCTTTTTTTGATTATAAAAAGCATAATCATGTAATCCAAAACTTGTGGAATATGTATCCTTGTATGTTTTGTCATTCACACAAGCATTGTGTGGACAAGTGTTGGAATAGAAAATCTTTGTACAAGATATTTGTGTCGACCAGGAAGGAGACATGACATAAAGACTCAACTCCACAATAGAAGAAACAGAAGGGAAAACAAGTTTGGATGTTGAAAAACCACTGCACATATTGCAACAAGGGTGGACATCAAAAGGCTAAATGTTGGAAGCTTAATCCAGAGCTTCGTCCAAGGAAGGAAAAAAATATTGCGCATGTACTCACAAAGGAAGAGGCAGTACCAACGAAGCAAGATGAACAACATGAAGGAAATAAACCATTCACTTGGTTTTTCCAGAAGTGGATGTCACATCTTTATTATATTTTTCTTCCATTAATGTAATCACACATGCTGTAATGATGACTTGTTATAACATCATTTTGTACAACATAGTGTTTTTTTTATCCTTATGAGTATGTAATGAGTAAGGTCAATTTTGTAACCTTTTGAAGGACCAAAAGGTCTTAGTGGGGAGGTGTGATCCAAAATGGATCCAGGAATCAAAATGGGTCCAGGAAGGCCTCAAAATCAAATTACTCAAAATCACTTAAAAACGGATGTGTGCGTAGGCTTCGTCATTACAAACCCAACACAACTTGAACGGGATCAAATAGACATCGTATGAGAAAGATATCGCGATCTGTTCATTTTGTCAAATAGGTAAAATTTTTGCTAACTGTACAGTACGTATGTGGAAGCTAACCATATAGTCTATATGATCGTACAGGTGACGTGGCAGTGAGTTGGCATGATGACGTGGATAGGTGTTGACGTGGGAAGGTGCAGATGTGATCGAATGATTATTTGACACGTGGCATATTACTTGGTGAATAGAATGGTGCCACATGGAACCCTTCCATAGTTTGGCAGTGGTAAAATGGTTTGTGACTCCACGGGAGTCGAACCCATGACTTTTGGTCTAGGCGGAGTGACTTGGCAGGGCCAGGCTACCAACCCACCCTCAGTGTTCCTTGTAAACCATGGGATAAATGTTTTAATTGAATTGAAAGGCAGGTTCCATCGATGGAGAAAAGGGTTTGGGCCTATCCCTAACCCCCGATGCAACACCATACGACCTCTACGCATATGACCACTCCCTTATATGATTGGTGCAAAATTATGAGCTTAGTGTCAGTTGGCTAGGCTAGCCTGCCAACCAAGGCGCGTAACCAGGGGCTAAACGATAAGGGGTCTATCCATAAGGGTATGTGGAGGCATGAGGGCATGACTATATGGCCCGATGCATACGACCAAGAGCCAAGGACCGGAGGGGGCCAGTGAGCCAGCCTACTGCTTGGTCACATGAAGGGTGCGCAGGTGACCAGGAGCCTGAGGATCGAGGGATGCACCCTATATTATCCCAAAAAGTGGGTTTTCAATGATATTATATGATTTTTAATTGATTTTCAGCCAGTTTTGGGAGATTTTGGCTATTATTGGAGGATTTGGAGCTCTTTTTGAGGCCAGATCTTGGGGGGAAGTTGGGATTTTGTTTCCAAATTCAATCCTATATAAAACAGAGGTTCTTGGCAGCCTTGGGGAGGTTTAGAACAAGATAAATGCTGAATAATTGTAAATCAAAAGCCATTTTTATGCAGGGAAGTCATTTAATAGAGAAACTTTGTGGGCCATTTCCAGGAGCTTCATTCATCTGTTGTCAGTGCCGTCGGTTGTGTTGGATTCTTTAGATTTAGAAGAACACAACCATATCAGTTTTTAATCCATTTGGAACTTCTATGATGTACTTTTGAAGCTTTGAAGAGAAATAAGAAAGCCTCACCCACTGAGACAAAGGCCCAGAGACGTAGGTGATATTGCCAAACTCCGTTAACAACTTTTGTTGTTATGGATTGTCGATTCTTGTGTTTATTTCCAGATATGTATATTATATTATGGATGCCATGTTACATCTTAAATTCTTCCTCTTTCATCATTTTCTTAAATGGTTAATGAACTCATTTTTTTAAAACTCAACCATAGTCTTTAAAAGATATTTTTGGATCAAAGAGTTACTCTCATGTTATCATGTCAAAGAGAAAGCACCAGATGAATATGATTTGCACAACATTCAGATCACATAGATTGAAGGAGAGAGAGAGGTGGAAGTTCCATCTATGGAGTCATAGGTATTTGTTGCACCAATCAAAGTCACGAAAGTCAACATCGGGACAAATGAAAATCCTAAAATGGAAAGAATTGGAGACTACTGGGATGAGCAGGCACTAGAAAGGATAACAGAGTTACTACGCGAACACAGTGACATGTTTCCAAAAACATTTACATAGATACAATACATAGCATGGGAGATAGGTGAGATGAAGATACTCCTCAAACCAAAGGCTAGACTTGTCAGACAGAGACCTTACAGGCTGAAACTAGTGTATAAGAAGAAAGTGAAAGAAGAAATTGACTGAATGTTGGAAGCTGACATTATAGAACCAATAGAGGAATCTGAATGGATCAGTCCCATGGTATTCTAGGAAAAGAAGCAGGGGGAATAAGGATTTGTGTATATTTGAGGAAACTAAATGATGCTTTCTTACATGATCCTTTCCCTACCCCTTTTATAGATGAGGTCTTGGAGAATGTGGGAGGCCAGGAAGCATAATCATTCATAGATGGATTCTTAGGTTACCATCATATCAAAATAGGTCCAAAGGAAAAGTATAAGACTACCTTTGATACAGAATGGAGATCCTACCAATATACAGGCATTCCCTTTGGATTCAAGAATGCACCAGCTATATTTTCAAGGGTAGTTAGAGCTGTAGACTATCAACCCATTGCAGGTCATTTATACAAGATGGGCGTAGACAAAATTTTGAGAAGGTTTGTATTGGAACATGAATAAGCAAGGTTTTTAGCATAAGATCATGAAGGTATAGCTGGAGGAAACTATGCAGGAGAATCTACTGTGCAGAAGGTATTGCGCACAATATTATGGTGGCCAAGAGTTCATAAAGATGCCAAGGAATATTTCTAGAACTGTGATTTCTGTCAGAGGGTTGGCAAACCCAACATGAGGAATGAGATGCCCCTAAGACAAAAATTAACTCTACAGGTACTTGAAAAATGGGAAATAGATTTTGTCGGACCTATTAATCCATCAACAAGAAGGTCAAGATCTAGATATATCATTACTGCGACCGAATAATTAACCAAATGGGAAGAAGCAACTTTAGTCAAAGATTGCAACGCAAAGAAACAATTCACTTGTTATTTGAGCAAGTGATCACTAGATTTGGATGTCCCAGGATTTTGATGAGTGAACAAGGCACTCATTTTATTAATAGTACCATCAAGGCTATAATTGAGGAGTTTGAATTCTATCATAAGAAGAGTACACAATATCATCCTCAGACAAATGGGACAGTAGAAGATTTCAACAAGATTTTGGAAAATGATTTGACTAAGATTTGAAATATTAACAAGGGTGATTGGGATTTGAAAATACCAATAGTATTATGGGCATATAGGACCACATGTAATAATTTGACAGGTCAAACACTATTCATATTGGTGTATGGACAAGAAAAGATGGTGGCATTATAATTTCTGGTACCCAGTTTGTGCGTAGAAACAATTACCAACATGATAGAAAGATGCACAATATAGGAGAGGTTAAGTCAATTGATGGAAATGGAAGAAGACTTGATTTTGGAAGGATTTCACCAAGAGGTATAGAAATCAAGGGACAAATCCTGGCATGACAGACACATAAAGAAAAGAGATTTAAGGAGGGAGACCTAGTTCTTCTCTATGACAACAAATTTTTGCAATGCCCTGGTAATTTCATAATGAATTTGCTAGGAAAATATGAAGTAAAGACTGTCATAGATGGAGGATCTATGCAGCTAAAGGACTTGGGAGGAACACAACTGAAATGAATGGTGAATGGTAGTTGACTGAAATAGTACAGGGACAATCGACCTACTAACTCTTAGTAATTATAGCACAATAATAAAGTCATGTATATAGTGTACTATAGTAGATATTAGGAAAGGAAACTGATAAAAAGGATAAAAATAGGAAAAAGGAATACAAAATAGAAAAAGAAGAAAAATACAAAAAGAGGCAAAAGTTGGTTGAACAATAAGAAAGTGGAAAAAATTCGCACGCAAAAACTACTGCAACAACATAGAAAGCTAACACGTAGGAAAAATTGGACTCGACGCTAATGCACGAAAAAAGTGAAAAACAATTATGACCGGGTCTATAAAGTGTGGAAAGCGCATGTTAGCTTCACACTTAGTGATTTTTGGGCATAGAGTGAGATAGAAGTGTGTTCCCTAGGTGTAATTGTTTGAATAAGAGAGCAAGTTTTTAAATCAGATACAACATGACACCACCAAATTTTGGCGCTCCAGGGTAGTATGTACGAGTTACTTGAAAAGGCCAAAGGAAGAAGGAAAAGATGTTGGAGCCCAAGAATTTAGTTGAGCTCAAATATGTTACCACTTTAGAGACACAATCACCTAGCCTGATGAGGTTTGAGGAGGAAATGTCGACAACGACACAAGGGGAAGTAGGGAAAAGCTCCGAGACTCGAAATGGTATTACAAACCCTAATCCTGAAACACCGGCTAAACCTGACGAAATGAAGGATCAACAATAGGGCCACAACAAAGAAGAGGTGTTGGTTGAGGACATCACCAAGAAGTCAGAATCCAAGGGGGAAGAAGATGAAATAGAAACAATAGAAGCATGCCCATCTGCAGTCGGACAAAAAATAAAGGTGCAGGACACCATAGAAATTACACTTCCCTACCTCCCATACATAGTGGTAAATGTTATCCCCGATTTCTAGGGATAACTAGGAGATCATGTCTCGAGGCCCACAGGTCCTAGACATGGAGTATCAAGAGTAGGATTGACCTGAGCATGGTCCTGGAGGGCCCATCCTTCTTCTTCTTCGCCATACTTGTCCTGTTAGCAGCAACAGC
>JASDQU010306248.1:44642-63923 GCA_032191745.1 Picea mariana
ATGCAAGAAAATTCAAATTGAGACGACATAGCCACGAGCCATACAAAGTGGATCTATGTGTCGCAAATTATACATATTCCATCGCAACCTGGACAAAGAGATGAGATCTAGGGTATTCAATCGTCGCCCGAAAGTATGAATCTAACCATGTGATTACATGTGTTGAAGTCGAACATGGTAGAAACCACTTGATTACTGGTCATTGATGAAATCGTTAACAAGTGCAAGGGAAATCACCATTAATGTCAATGACTCCCAAGGTACACTAGTACAATCCATCGAATGTGAATGAATGAGTTGAGGTCGAACATCTGACGGAATCTTTCGATCAGGGTTCAATGATGTAAACCCACTGTCGAAAGTGAGGAAACCTGCCATTGAGGCATGCAAGTTCCAAGGTACTAAAGAATTTATAAGTTTTGTTTCCGGATAATGAGCTGAAGTCGACGGAACAAAACTCATCACAGGAGGGCCTTGATGTATCCCCCATCAATGACACGAAATGAGTAACAGATTTTGAAGGTGAAACAGAGTATGATATAAGTTGGACTGGACACAGGGAATGCCGACACAGAGAAAATGGACAACTGCAAATGCCCGACTCAATAGAGGTTTCAGATGAACTTCTCTTGAACATATGAATGACACGACCAACGATTTGGCAGCATTGACTCAGAGACGACACAGGGTATGACCTTGTAGCAAATCAAATGAGAGACAAATGGATTTCCCAAACCGGCTTCAAATAATGAATAGGGGGGTGTCATGTTCAAGAGAGACACTTACTGCCAATTAATATGAATATGAGAACACATCCCTTTCCCAAATTTTCCCCCACCATTTCTGATGAGTACCTCTTTATTTTTATGCAAGCTTGAGGAGGATAACATATGCTTGTTGATATAATCTCATCCTTTGGATAAGTCCTTCGGAGTATGTTTAACGAACCCTAGGAATGAGTGGTTTGGTCCCATTACGGGTTTGTCAATGTTTATTTAACGAGTCCAAAGATAGAAAACTTGAAGGTTTTTCATGATTATAGAGTCTGGAAAAACACTTAAAAGAGAACTCAGTTCCTTTTTCGTAAAATAGTCTGATGAGACTGAAAAAGAGATAAATTATTACCTAACAGATGCTTTCTTCAAATACTTTAATGAGTGTGAAAATAGCAAGGTCGCTCGACAATCTTTTCATGTTTAGAGAGTCTGAAAAGAGCTTAAAGGAGACTCCAGGGGGGTTCCTTTTTCATATAACCTTGTTGAGCCCAAAAAAGTGATAAAAGTGTGCTCAATCGCGTTCTCATGTATTTTCGAGCATGAGAACGGACAAAGACCAAGCTCGAGGTTTTGTACAAAAACCATAAAAAAAATAATCAAAACATGCGATGAAGAAGAAAAAATATCCGCATCCCTGCACATGAACATCAAGGTCGTTACATCTGCAAAAGTCACACTCAAAAGGGCATTAGGCATTAGGTTTTAATAAATAAACAATTATAAAATCCAATAACAAATGGTAAAAGTAAATATAAAGGGGTAAAAGTTCTTTTTACCATAATTATTTTAACTTTACCAATATTTGAGTCCAAAACCCCTCTTTTGCCCTTGAATTTCGGTGCTTGATTGCGGGAGTTACGAGCATCCATTCGACGAACCGTCTCCTGCAGTGAGGAAGCTCCTTGTCCTCTACCTTTTCATGGTTTGATTTTTCATTTTCATTGGCAAAAAACATAGTTTTAAGTTTATTTTGGGGGTTAAAGTTGCGCTCAACCATTCTCGTAGGCCAACCACACAGGACCTGCGAGAATGCCTCATTCTTGTGGGTGACCCCAAAGGCACGTGTGAGAACCTTGCATTGTGCCTAAAGGGCACCTGCAAGAACCACAAAGCGGAATTTTTTTTTAAAGTTTTGCTCAATGAAAAGATACCAAGTGTTGAATAGAGTTATTAACTTTCTTCTTATGCTTCTTATGCAGGTATTTGGCCATCACCATGGTTCTGGAATGGCATGAAAGAGAGCATGAAGAAGATGATGCCATTGTCGAAAATCATCCGGCCACCATTGCCACTTTACGAGACTGTGGTCTTCTGAAATTCTTTCGTATCCTGGGCATGAGGGCCCAAGTCAGGTTATTGGAGTACCTTGTGCATATGTGGGATCCCGACCAGCAAGTATTCCATGTAGGGGTCCATACATTGTCCTTGGATATCGAGGACATTTACTTCTTGACAGTACTATCATGGCATGGGTACCATGTGAGCCTGATTGGTAGCAGAGGTGGTGGGCTGCCCATGAGTGAGTACTGCCGCTTGCACTCTGTTCCAGAGGTAGAGAGGAGTAAAGGAAAAGTAGCCATTTGGGGAGTGTGGGATTTGACCCTCCGCACTATTTTTTTCATCAATGCTCATATGGATGGGAGCGTTTCTCCTCACATGGCTCTCCAGAGCTACTTTTAGTATGCCATAGAGTGTACTGAGCCTCAGGTTTTTCACTGGGCAGACGCAGTGCTTCGTGGCATGAAGAGGAAATTGACCAAATGCAGGCGAGGTAACCTGAAGCAATTCGGGTACGGGTCTTTTTTTGTGTCCTTCTTCCTTGAGAGGGTTCCCTTGCTAAAGCTATAGGTTGAGTGGGGTTTACTGGCTCCAACAGATCCAAGAATGCTGAGGTGGTGTCAGCTCATGGGCCGACACATAGCTGGACCAATAATCAAATATAATGATTCCTTCTTTGACTGGTTGCGACCACAGATGCTGATGGTCGATGATTATGATTATGCTGGGTTGGAATTATGAGGAGATTCAGACTTGGTCCTTCCCGAGGGTGCTCAGTGGGGGGATCTTGGTAAGAAGTACACATTTTTCTTTTTAAATGTTTTTGTGAATTTTATCATATGCAAATGTTTTTTAATGTTCATCCAAGGTCTAAATACAAAATTCTTTTTGATGACATAGACGTGGGACCTTACCGACCTCCTGGTACTTCTCCTATTCAGTGACAAGGAGAGGTGGTGCTAGTGCCACGATGGGACGCTGAAGATTATGAAGCGGTGGAACAAAACCTAGAGGGTTTGACAATAGACATTCCGGACATGCCCCTTGGAGAGGTTCCACGACGTTATCAGCGTCATATAGTAGGAGTGTCAGAGTCCATTGGCTGACTGCTTCGTAGGGTTGCCCGGGCAGTCGTGTGTTACCGTGAACATCATCCATGACGTCACTTTGTAGAAGCTATAAGCTTCAGATTTTGAAATTTTGGTCCTCGGACATAACTTTTTTGTAAAAACTCTTTTGATCATTATATATACATACGGCTTCTACCGATTTATCTTGTGTTGTGTGAAAATTGATGTGATTGATTTATAAATGACCCAAATGTCTGTCTAAAACATAGTTAGCTAATGAATCAGTTAATATATTTAGACGTCTAGGAATATGATGATATTCAATATAATCAAAATAACGTTCCAAGAGGCGAATTCGCAAATACACCCGTAACAAAGTAGGACTTCGAATAGTATAGACATTACTTAACTATAGTGCTACGAGTTACGAATCGAATCACACAACCNTTAGCTAATGAATCAGTTAATATATTTAGACGTCTAGGAATATGATGATATTCATATAATCAAAATAACGTTCCAAGAGGCGAATTCGCAAATACACCCGTAACAAAGTAGGACTTCGAATAGTATAGACATTACTTAACTATAGTGCTACGAGTTACGAATCGAATCACACAACCAAAATGACGGATTGCAAGTGAGATAACATCAATCAAAAATTCGATAATGGCACTATACTCCGCAATATTGTTGGTCGCACGGCTGAGACACACACCTCGTAAGGAGACAAGTTTGTTTGTAGTGGCGTAAATTTCCCATGCAGTGGAAGCAAGGTTCTGAGTACTACGGCTAGCTCCATCAGCGAAGCCAATGTAGGGTAGTGAAGACTCCGACATTTGAAAATCAAACACAATGTCACATAAGGGCAGAGACCAGATAACGACGAAAGCAAGCTACAGTAACACACAAGAAGTATGATACAATAAAAATACAGGTACTCATGCACAGGTGATCTTATGCATAGTACTTCTTCAAGTACAACCCATTTTTGGGTTCACTCAAAGGGATACCATCGTAATCTACTAACTCATAAGCCCCTTTTTCCAAAACTCGTCTAACGATATAAGGACCTCGCCACATGGCTTCGAATTTTCTAGCTCCTAGCATATCTCGATCTTGTTCATAGAGGAGAACGAGATCTCCTTCGGAGAAGACGCGAGGCTTGACATGTTTGTCATATTGGGCCTTGATACATTTTTTCTGAGCTTCTATGACTAGGGTAGTATCGCATCAAGTTTCGTCTAATCGCATAAGATACAATAGAAGTTCTTCCTCAGCAGAAGTGTTTGGTAGGAGTTCAACAACTAGTTTTAAAGAGGGCATCTCACATTCAATCGGGAGAATGGCTTCCAAACCATAGACTAACCGGAAAGGTGTAAACCCAGTAGCGGACTTGACGGATGTCCGGTAAGCCCACAATGCCGAAAACAACATTGTGTGCCAACTTGTTTTGTGAATCCCTATCATTCGTCAGAGCATAGTTATGAGAACTTTGTTGATTGCTTTGACTTTGCCATTGGCTTGTGGGTAATAGGGCGTTGAGTTTTCATGGCGAAGACCCAACTTTTCAGTGAGTTCGGACATCATGAAGTTTCTAAAGTGACTACCGTGATCAATGACGATAGCCTGGGGAACACCAATGAGCTATGATGTGATTAAAAATGAATAATGTTGCCGTCTTTCCAGTGTTATCAAATGTCGGCATTGCCTCGGCCCATTTCGTAAAGTAATCTACGGCTATAATAATGTATCCATGCCCCCCGACTGAGTGGGGGTGACATGTCATGAAATCGATGCCCCATTTCGCAAAGGGACCAATAGAGACCACAGGGTGAAGAGGAGCGGGATGTGACCGTATCTTATTATTATAGGTCTGGCAAGCATGGCATTTTTGGACGGCGATTATGCAGTCGTTAAATAAAGAAGGCCAAAAATACCCTTCTCATAAGATTTTTTGGGCAGTAGCATACCCAGACATATGATCACCACAGGCTCCAGAATGGAAGTCATTCAAGGCTTTCTTGGGTTCGTCGAATGTTAGGCAGCGTCAAAAAACTGAGTCAATCCCCTGACAATAAAGAGTATCCCCGAGGATAATATATTGACGGGCTTGGTAGCGTATTCGACATCGGTCGGTACTAGACAAAGTTGGCTGGAAAGTCTGGGTTTGGAGATATATGATGATATCGCTATACCAAAGATCATCAGAGCTAATGAGGAAAAGGGATTCATCAGGTAATGAATCGGCTGCTACATTTTCCGTTTTAGAATAGGGAAAGTCGCATATCAACTCAGCAAACACTAAGGACTTCTTGGACTTGGCATGTTCGAATTCCAAGTCAAACTCCTGGAGTATCACGATCCATTTGGAGTATTTTCCCCCTAGCAATTGACGTGTGAGAATGTGTTGCATAGGGTTGCAGTTAGAAATCATTGTAGTCTTGTGAGAGAGGATATAGTGCCGGAAGCATTGGACGGCTTGGACGGATTCCAAGGCTAGTTTTTTGACATGTAAAAACTTGGTTTCACTAGGCATTAGACTTCAACTCAAGTAATAGATAACATGTTCATCATTAGCATCATCCTCTTGGATGAGAACCATACCAATGGTGTAATCCGAGGTTGCAAGGTAGAGGAAATAATCACTACTATAATCGGGGGGAAAGAGAAGTGGAGCAAGTGTTAGGGACAATTTCAAAGCTTCGAAAGATTTGTTTGCGATGGTATCCCATACGAACTCAGACCCCTTTTTTAGGAGCCGCGTAAATCCACGAGTTATCTCAGCGTAATTTTGGATAAAATGACGAAGAAAGTTTGCTTTCCCCTGCAAACTTTGTAACTGGCGAAGTGTAGAAGGAGGAGGGAGATTAAGGATCGCCTCAACCTTTAAAGGATATACCCTGATCCCTTGATGTGAAACAATAAAGCCTAGAATTTGACCGGATTCCACGCAAAAAACACACTTGTGAGGGTTCAAGCGTATACGGTAAATCCGACAGCGGACGAAAATGGCTCGGAGGTGGGTTGGATGATCGACTTGACGCATTGAGTGAGCGGGTAAATCGTCCAGAAATGGTTGCACGATGTGCTTGATATCATGGAAGGCATAAGACATAGTGCGTTGAAAATTTGCGCCAACGTTCTTGAGACCGAAGGGGAGTTTCCGATAGGCAAAAGTACCCCAAGGACAAATAAAAGTAGTCTTATGTTGATCCTCGGGAACAATGTTGATTTGATTATACCCAGAGAAACCATCCATCAGAGAGAAGATTTCACTTCCGGTGCAATCATCGACAATCTAATCGACGAAGGGGGTAGGAAAGTTGTCTTTGGGACAAGCTTTGTTGATATCCCTATAATCAACGCATACATGGATTGTGCCTTGTTTTTTCTCGATCGGGACAAGATTGGAAACTGAGTCAGTGAGGGCCACCGGGTAAATAAAGCCGGCTTTAAGAAGTTTCTCGACTTCGAGCTTGATAGCAGCTGCTTTACGTGGGTGAATTGGATGAAGGCATTGCCAGACGGGTTTAGCGTCGGGGTATGTCTTGATCTCATGTATCACAATGTCGGGGTCAATACCCAACATTTCTTCGTAGCTCCAGGTGAAGACGTCACAAAACTCTTTGAAAAGGGACGTGTAGGTGATGATTTCATCAGGGGAACATGAAGCTCCAATATTCACATTTTCGACAATTCCAGGTTTGATGGATATGTCGAGGGGAATAGTGGGTGAGATATTGCTTAAGTTCCCTTTGGAAAACACATCGTGTGTGGAATTGGGAATGGTTGAGATGACGACAATGGTCGACGGTGTTGAGATCTGTTGGTAGTTCTCAAGGGTATGTTTCTCCAGGAAGAGGATGGAATGATGATGTCCATCGTCCCAAGGGGTGTTTTCCATGACAGACATGATCATCTCGTTTGTGGGAAAAATGACATGGAAAGGATCTGGAGATAACTCACCAAGAGAGGGGGTAGAAGGGGTTGCCGATTGAATAGTCTGATAGATGGATTCGATCGGACTTAACGACATTTTGTCGCCGTAACGAAGATGATCTCCAGGGTCAAGTACCATCCATGGGTCATGAGACGGGGGAGTTCCATGAATCAAGATGGAGATCATGTTGATTGAAGCAATGGCCGAGCATGGAACATCGGGTGATGGAATGGGGAAAGTACCCATTAACGAAGAGTCTTTGAGAAGGCCTACACTGACGTTCTCATAACCCGATGGGGTTTTAGCGATGAACGGTACGTTGCCAGTATGGGTATCCGAGTTAAAGAAGGCTAATTGGTCGACAATGACTACCTTCCCTTGATGTGGGAAATGTACCACACGAAAAAGGGTCGACATAACTGCGTGCATGGAATCGATCCAGCTACGGCCAAGCAGAAGATTGTAATCAAGAGGAGCGTCAAAGACTTCCACTTCGACTTGGACTGTTTTACCTTCTAACGTGATTGGAAATGAAGGAAGGACACCGTAGGGATTAAAACCGGAGCCATTGAAGGATTTGAGAGTGTTTTGGGATTCATTCAAAGAGGGAGAGCCAATGGCTTTCCAACAAGTAAAAGACATGACACACGTCGAGGCACCCTCGTCGATAATGGTTCGACAAATGTTTTTGTCAGAGACAATCACTTGGATTTGGAACGTGAGTTGAGGGGGTAACCTTGGAATGTGATCTTCCAAGTCAAAAATCATTAAATTTGTATCCGTCGGGTCGATTCCACCGATATCTTTCAATAGTGCCTTTCGTTGTGTGGGACAACTTTGACGGACTTCGAGGGATGACATCGCAGAAGGTGCTTGGGCTAGATCTTCAAAAATGCTGTAGTTCTGGGTAGCATGAGCATGAGGATTGAAAGTCGATTTCCGAATGACACCCTTTGGGGGGGTCGAAGAACTGTGTCAAGGCTCGGTCGTTCGTGATGAAGAGGACAATTGGTAGGTGGAGTCACTGGAGAGGGTTGTACCAATGAAGGAGGTGGGTCATCAACCTTCTCTTTAGAGGGAGAATAATCTTTGGGTCGAGTGGTGAGTGCAATGTCATTCTGCTTTGAATCACCAGTACACATCAATACATAGGATGTAGTAGAAGGTGAGGGTTGGTCATGAATGACCAATTGGGCCTGTTGCTGAGACGGGAAGGGTTGGGACAAAACGGCCAGAGTAGGTGGTTTTGGGGCTCCTTGAAGGAACTTAGTGACCTCGACGTGTCATGGACAATCCTTCGTGTAGTGATCATCACCATAGATAAGACAAGGGTATCGAGGTTTGTGCTTATTCCTATCATCAACAGGTGGAGTTTTGGTTCGCTCTTCTTGAGAAACATTTTTTTCCTCCTTATTCTTACCCGTTCCCTTTTTGGATTTGTTTTTACCGGCTGGGGTAGATTGAACTGCATTTACCTCAGAAGTCTTGCCGGTGGGAGGGGCAGGGGACGGAGCATTTTGAACATTAGAAGAAGTAGGTTTGGGGTTGGTTCTTGAGGCGAAATGTGGTTGGGCATGGAAAGTGCCAATCACACCATCGGCTGCATGAGAAGCAGCTGGAGTAGTTGAAGTGGTGGAAGTGGAAGGATGAGGTGCGTCAGGTAGTAATTCGTAAAGGGTACCTGTTTGTGAGTAAACAAGGTTAAGGTATTGAGCATGACTTATGGACTGCTCTTCCGTGACCACTCCACCCATGGAGATGTCACGAATGATGTTGTTCACAAATGATTTTGTGAACCACTCTGCCAGAAACTGATCGGGGAGTTCAAGTTTGATGAGACGTCATCTCTGTCGCCACTCATGAATGTGATCAGATATATGAGTGGCTTTGTTTTGTTTGAAAGAACTCAAAATCTCGGTCCCCATTTCATAACGAATCAGTAACTGGTAGTGGGCGAGGAAGGCCATAGCTAGGGTGTTGAAGTCAGCAAAGAAACCTCATGGTAATTCCATATACCACTTCGCAGCAGAACCTGTGAGGGTCCGCTGAAAAAGATGTAAATGAATAGAGTCATCCATCAACGAGTTGGATGAGCACCAGAGGTGAAAATTCATGATGTGATTGTTCGGGTCCTCTCCCACTTTGCCGTCGAATTTAGGGATGTCCGATGGTAGCTTGGCTGGTATAGCA
Organism: Picea mariana; assembly: GCA_032191745.1. Taxonomy (NCBI): domain Eukaryota; kingdom Viridiplantae; phylum Streptophyta; class Pinopsida; order Pinales; family Pinaceae; genus Picea; species Picea mariana. The sequence goes on from JASDQU010306248.1 coordinate 53,900, forward strand.
GGCCATTGGGAAGAGTGACGAATTGGATCACTTAAAATTCTTGACAAGTCCGGGAGATCTAAAGTGGCCAAGAAGGGTAACTGTCGATTCACATGTGGGTACTGGTGGCCTTGGGGAGGAAGCCCCGTCGACAAACCAGTAGGACCATAAGTAGTCTGCATATAATGTGAAGACCCAGGTAGATTCGGTGGTGGTTGTAGAGGAAAGTAGCTCATGGGATTATATCCTTGAACAGGGACGTGAGTTTGAGCATTCGAGCCCCAAATAGGATTGGACATACCTGGATATGGTTGGCCTATACTAGGGGGTATCACAGATGCAACTGGAAGTTGTTGCCCCCCCAGTCGATTGAGGAGTATGTTGTATTAGATGATTCCAATACTGGGCCAAGGATAGAGGTATGTTTTGTCCATAAGGTGGGGTCAGTGGGGTTTTTCCTCCAATCGAGGGTTGTGTTCCAATTGGGGGCAATGTTCCAATTGGGGGTTGTGTTCCAATTGGGATTTGCGTGCCAATAGGAATTTGCTTGCCAAGGGGGGGCTGAGTCAAACCTCCTTAGTGAAATTGTCCACCAACGGGAATCTGGTAATTTGGTGTGAATGACGGAATAGTGCCACCAGGATTAATACTGCCAGTGGAGGACAAGAAAGGTCCTCCAAAAGGGGGTCGAGGAAGTGTCGGAATGAAACCGGGAAGAGAGTGCCCAAAAGAAGAGGGACCACCAGGAGTACCGTATGGGGTTTGCGTAGGAGTGGGAATGGAAGCATTCAACACACGGTATCCGGGCGGTAATGTCGGGGTGACACTGGGAATGAGTGGTGTGCCGATGGGGGCTTGACTAAAAGTGGTAATCTTGGTGTGAATACTCGTAGTATCTGTGTAATGGACCATTTCTATAAGGATGGCCAAGATGTGGCCAGATCGCGGGGTGTCCGTACCAGGAAAATAATAGGCAGTAGTAAACGGTACTGTGTCTGGGTTAGAGGTTTCAGAGAGCACGGGTGAGACAATGGTTTCAACGTGTGATCCTGCACCAAAAAGGTCCCGTCTAAAAATTCTCGTAGACCAAAAAGGATCTTGGCCCTCTATTCCTGGAAAGGGTCCAATTGGTGATTCAGAAGACACAACAACTAAGTCTCCGGAAGAATTCACTTGCATAAACTGTCTCTCAGAATCAGGGTGAAGTCGAAAGTCCTCTCGAGTATTGGTAATTTAGAAATATTCTAGAGAGTCGGTTCATTCCACTTGTGGCGTGGTAACGTCTTGGACTTCACTCTGTTGAGGAGAGCCCTCAGGTGAGCTTGTAGGCAGGGGTTGAGAACATTCCAGATGCTCTGGAGATAAACCCTGCATTCTACATGAACGACGTGGAGGATCTATTGTGAACGAGTTACAAACTTACGAAGAAAATCTTATGGTCAACTTGGGTAAACAAACAACACGCACTAGTAAACAAAATCTAGGAAACAATACCAAGCAAACAAGACCTTCTAATTCCGAAGTCACTAGTTGGTGATGAAATCCAACGTCGCAACAACAAGATGAGAAGGGGCTGGGCTAGGGTGGAAAAGTTACATTGACGACCTGCTTAACGGACTTACACCCTGGTGCAAGCTCCCACACATAATCGTGGGTATACCCTCCAAGGACCCCGAGTGAGTTTGGACAATGTCGATTGCAGGTACCATGAAGACTTGCCCCTTCACAGTCACCTTGTGTAAGACCCTAGAAATATAGGCCGCTAAGGTTACCATCGACAAAAATAAAGCTTGGGGGGACAGTCGATAGTTCGATCCACACGCAAGGGCAGGGTATCAAGCCCGAAATCAACTCAAGAGGCTTCCACTCATCATTGTGGGTATACCTCCAAGTGACCCCCATAATACGTGCAATATCTACACCGATATCAACAAAGCAGGGTGAGTAACTCTGTCAATATCAATGCAACCTCGGGTTTGACCCTTGTGTGAGAAGGGCTTCCCAGGACAAAATGTTGCAAATGGAATTTGACACTCCTTAACACAAGATGCTATTGTGTGTTTTGTGCTTTCGAGAGTGTATCTCTCTACCTATTCCAAAGCGCTAGCCTAGCTAAATGTTGGTGTAATAGAGCCCTAGAAAAGAGTTACTAGTTAAATTTTACAATTGCGCAATGTTATTAAGGGCTATTGTTACTCAAAGGAAATGGAGATGAAACTGATGTTGTATGAGACTCTGACCCAACGATGCATAGATAGGAATGAAAAATATCAATTTTCGTTCAATGAATCCTATGTATGGGAGGGAAAGAGAAGTTTTCCGGACCAATCTTGAACTATGATACACAATTTCCTTTAAAATGCAATTTCAAAAAATCACACAATAATAACAATTCTCTATTGTTTCTTTTTCAATAATTTCAACAATTGATTTTCAATATTTTCAAAGATGAAAATGCTTTTGAAAAAAAAATGCTTTTTACTTTTCAAAAAGGACCTACATCATGATGGTGAAAGTGAGGAAAACCAAAAACTAATGAACAAGCAATAAACAAAAACCCAAACCAATCTTTCAATGGAAACAAAAATGACAAGCAGACTAAACTAGTCTTTTCAATTGCATGAGAAAAGTAATCTTCCAAATAATGAGAAAATGAGAAAGACAAAGAATCCCAACTTTCAACCGATCGCCAGTTCTTAACCAAACAAGCACTCAGATTCCAAAATCAGAGAGTATATCTTTGCCAAGAAAAGTCAAGAGATGAAAGTCTAGAAAAAGATGGATAGGAAGAGCCTTTGATTTCCAAAGACTGATTGTGCACAAAATCCGAAGACAAGAAAACATCAATCAATGGTCCAAGAATTTCTTTTTAGGCACCTATACTGATCTGGGCAGCTGAATATGCAAAAAATCTTAAATCCAAAATTTTGAAAAGAGGGTTCGTAGGCTATCAGTGTTACACAGTGCGAGAATGGGTCATTCTCATAAGCTAGCTTTGAGCAGAGTGCGAGAACCTCGCATTGGACCTAAAAGCAAAGTGTGAACTCAAAGTATTCTCGTAGGCCAGTGTGGGGTTCAGTGCGAGAATGTCTGAAACTAAGCAAATTTTTGGAAAAAGACAAAAAATTTGAAGGGACTTCTGGACCCAGAGGGTCTATCAGGGTGTTCTGAAGACTCAGAGATTGATAGAAATGGAGAAGGGTAAGGCAGGAGAAAATGGCCAAGGAAAAACACCAAAAACCACATAGAAAATGGGTTGTTTCCCCAGTGGAGTCACCAATTTTGTTATCAGACTAATCGGTAGGTGTGGACACTAACAGATCTCCCTAGATCCACCTGGATCTAGAACAAAACAGGACAGGACATGCCTCTTTCCCTAATTTATGACCATTGAATTAGCTAGTAGGGAGGAACAAGTAACATACCTTTGTATCTCTTCTTAGGGTCTCTGTTGCTCCCGCTTCGCTCCAACGCTCTCGTGAGGTCAATACCAAGACAACACAAACCAACCAAAGTGAAGATAGAAAAATATATTCAATCGTCAACTTATGTGTATGATCAAGGAATTACACAATAAAGTATGAATGACTTTATGGGAAAAGGACATGTCGCTGTATCATATTAATCGAAATTAGAAGATACAACCTGATCGCCTTGATGTCGCAAGCTTCCTTTCGATGACTCTTGGTTCCAACACACACACTTGCTCAATCCTTGTATGAAGAAGATCCGACTCCTCTTGATAGACTTGCTAGAGTCTCCAAGTTCCTGTTCAAGCTAGGTTCTTCACACAATTCCTTCACCAATTCTCCAATTAATATTGCTTAACCTTTTCCATGAGAATCCCATCAATATATAGGGGAGGATGAGATGGTTACTTGGATGAGAATGATCCCACAATATCAGGGAAACCAGTAAAAATGATAACCATTCGAATGCCAACCCATTCTCTAGAAGATTCCCTTCTAGAACCATCGATACTTCATCTTTTTCCAAGCTTGAGAACAAGTTCACACCCTAGCTATGTAGCACAGTGCGAGAAGTTTGCACCCTAGCTGAAGGAAACTTGCGAGAATGGGTCATTCTCGCACCCTAGGATATAAGCAACCTGCGAACTCTCTTCAAAAATATGTTTTCTGGGAAGATATGAATGTCACTTTTCTCAGGAGAAATTTCTTGTTAGGAGCCTGAGTACACCATCATCAATACATCATCAAGATGACCAAAATCATGGGTAACCATGATTGATTTTAATGGATCTTTACTCAAAGGGTTCACAAAGATGATGTTGGATTACTGAGAGGGGGGGTGAATCAGTAATAGAGCAATTTAATCCTTTTTAACCATAAAATGCAAGTGTTATATCAATGTAGCATTATCATCCAATAGTTGTAGAGTAAATAAACAATGAAGAAATGAGAAATCACACACATACACAGTAAACCAGTTTTTTTATGTGGAAACCCAAAGCGGGAGAAAACCATGGAATGATTTTTCTTATATGTATTTAATAATTACATTCATTGGAAGCACCAACTTCCTTTTTTTTTCCAGCTACAACTGGAAGGAGGCTCCACCCCCCTAGTTTCTCAGGATACAACCTGAGGGAAGCTCCAACTTGCCAATTCTCTGGCTACAACTAGAAGGAGGCTACAACCCCCTATGTTCTTCGAATACAACCGGAAGGTGGCTACAACCACCTGTCCTTGCCCCATCCAACTGCCTTGACATATAAGTAGAATTATGGAACCACTGTCACACTATCACTATGAGATTTACTACTGTAAACTTGTACCAATCAACCTACACCAAACAACCTGTACCAACAACCTGAACCATGCATCAACCATGCACTAACCTATACCTCAACCTGTAATCAACCTATACCATAAACAAGTGCATCAACCATGCACCAACTTGTACCAAACAACCTGTAATCAACCTGTACCATAAACAAGTGCATCAACCATGCAACAACCTGTACCTCAACCCGTACCATGAACAAGTGCATAAACCATGCACCAAACTTGTACCTCAACCTTTACCATTAACAAGTGCATCAACCATGCACAAAACCTATACAAATAACATGTCACAACAACCTGTCCAAACAACCTATCACAACAACTTGTCTCATCAATGTTATCAACCAAATCATATCTACTCACCAAGATCAATCACCAAGACAACTCTCAAAGATGTGCATCAACCAAGTATAAAACAAAAACTCATAATCATCACCAAGATCAATATGTGCTTCTAATAATATACCAATACAAGTATGCTACATCATGCACAAACCATGTGTCAACAATACTACTAACAAGTGCCTCCAACCATGTACCAAGTATGTACCAATCATGTATCAAATAATCATAAACTATGACTAATCAATATGTACCAATATCATCAACTATACACCTCATGTATGTGCAAACTCATCAACTACTTGTTTCAACCATGTACCCAACATGTACCTCAACCAAAAGTCCTCATCAATTTCATCATCCAAATATGATTTGTAACTCTATAATATACCTGGTGTATATGATCACATACCTACAAAACTTCCTTAACTTTAACAACAAGAGACTAGCATTTTCATCAAAATTTACTTTAGTCTCACATGACTAGTTTTGGATTAGTCAACAACCCTAACGTGAAATAATCATAACTATGTACCTGTAATGAATAAAGATCTAAAAATAGTACACAATGTTATTCAATGTGTTTTGTGAAATTCCTCCAGGTGTCACTACTCGGGACCTCTCAGAAAAAGAGTTATAGAAAAATGGCATACCTTTTTGAATTCTGGCTTATTCTAGAGAGAAAACTTGTAGAGTGTGCCCCACACGAAATATTTTTTTATGGTTCTGAAAATGGTACACAAAATACCACAGAATGTACTCTAATAAAAAAATTTGATATTACTGAATTTGGATCTGTTATGAATAACTTATGACGTTTTTATCCGAAACACCTGTTTTAGACTAGTTTCAGGACTAGCCACAAACCCTATTTTCCATGGAGCGTAACTCCAAAAATACAATGACCCACAATATGAAATTTGTACCATAGATACTTGGATATGTTTCCTCAATGATCTCCCAATTTCGTGGTCTGAATCACTCTAGAAAAAATGTTATTGCGAAAATGGCGCGATGACCTGTAAATAACATACCTTAGAAAGCATCATCAAAAGAATTTATCCTCCCTTGAATTTTGGCCTTCTTTACTTCACCTTCCCTATGAAATTACACTTAGATATCCTTTGGTTACCTCATTCACTTATAGATATTCAATTTTCTCAAGTGTGATTAAAATGAGAGAGCCTTGCCTCTTATTTATACTTTCATGTAGCTTCCTCAAGGGATTACCTTTTAACCATCTTAACCCACTTTCCTTATTTTAGGGTTAACCCACTTCTAACCACTTGTTCACTTAGTAATTTCTCCATTAAATTTATTATTTAAATAATTTCTTTTGTATCCACTTTGATTTATAGTACACTCATCACTTAACTTTAATCTTTAAATAATTTCTTCTTTGCAAACACTTTGACCACTTTGACTTTTGGGGGCTTCTAGATGACTCATGAGGGTTCTCCAACTTCACACGGCCATAACTCTCTAACCATGAGGAGTTATGTGAAATTACACATACCACTAGAAATTGAATGCCATGTACTATCCATATAGAATATGTTTTCCTGCAAATATATCAAAACTCGTACCATTATCCATCAAACAAACTTGTGTCCATTACCCAAACCTGAGTTCTCCAACTTCACATGGCCATAACTCTCTAACCGTGAGGAGTTATGTGACGTTAAACATACCACCGAAAATGGAATGACATGTACCATCCATATAGAATATTATTACCTTCAAATATATTAAAACTCATACCGTTATACATCAAACAAACTTGGGTCCATTACCCAAACCTTTGTGCTACCAGAATTCACTACCAGACTTTATCCAAGGGTTGAAATCAATCACTAAGGGTTGACATCAATCTACAATATCAACCTCCAATGGTTGACATCAATGAAAACCAAAAATCCATACCAACTGTCCGTCAACCTAATCCAATTGTCCTCCAGATGAAACTGATGATGTGTGAGAGACTCAACTCCAATAGAATTCAAAAGAATGAGATGCAGTTTATTTTTTTCAATGAATTCTATGTATGGGAAGGATAAGTGATCTATTATTATTATCACAATCAAGAACTCAAAACTATGCAACTTTCAATTTCAAGGATTAATATGATGCTAAAAAGCCAGGCAAATGTTTCCAAAAACTAAAATGCACATGGAAAACCAACTCTTCTTTCAAATGTGTACCAAAAACATTGCTAAGGAATGCAAAAAACCTCTTTGTTTGATAATGTATGCAAGGGGGTATGAAAACTTTTTCTCTTCTTAACTTTCAAGAGAAATGGAAAATATCAATGTTCGACACAAAGAAATACGAGGCAAAAAGAAATCACACAAAGTGCACTAAAAAAGGATGAGAACTAAAAGACAAAAGTGTAAGACAACCCGTTTAATCAATGATTGAAATATGAAAAGGAGAATGAAGACAAACACTCATGAAAAATCATCAGAACATGAGCAACAAAAATAGGGTTGTGGTAGATGAGAGAGTCATAATCATCCACAAAAGCGAGATGTTTCAATGAAGAAGAAAGGGCTCAAAACCAATCAACCAATGCAAACTCAAAAGAAGGAAATGAAAATGAGTGATAATGTCAAGTTGTCAGTCAAGCACAGTAAAAACAAGCTAGGAGTTTCTGGGCTAAAATATTAGGCAAGCTCAAACACACAAGCAAGATGAAAAGAGGATGAGAAATAAAGAAACCAAAACCCGTTAATAAAATAGATGATCAATCTCATCCAACCATATAGATTTGATTGCAAAGAATCAAAAAATAACCTCAAACAATCACAAAGAAATTGAGAAAAATCTAACAAAAAAAGAAAACAGGGCTCATAAACTACTTTGCTATAGGAGGATGCTCCTCCAGAATGGAAAACAGGGCATCCAAGGGGTGATAGATGCTCCAAAATGGCCTAGAAACAAGTGTCTAGGACGCTCTATGGTAGTTATACAGGTGGCGTCAAAGGGGTAAGGGATGCTCTGTAGAGGTCCCAAGGGTCCAATTCTGACAAAAATTCTCAGAAAAAATCAGGGATTTGATGAGTAGAAGGGTGCCAAAGCACAATAAGCAAAGCGTATACCAATTCAAGGGATTCAAAGGGATATAAACCTAAGAATAACTATATATTTCTCCCTAGTGGAGTTGCCAATTTATTGTGGTGAGAATTCTCCCCCGATGGACAAGTTGAGTTCCCCTCACTTGGGTTTCCTACAAGTGAGACAACTTCTAACAAATGGAAACTAACATCCTCCTAACTAACTATTCTATTTTCTTGTAGGAGGGTTGAGAGAGAAGGGGAAAATGTATGTGCACTTGATTTTTGACGTTTGTCCTTTCCGCTCCAATGGTTGAGCTCCAATCCAAGCATCTCCCTCACGAAGTCAAATATGCAAGAATAGAGAAGCCTTCTCCTACTACTATATATGATTAGGTAATAGAAACCCTACCAATTGATAACTTACACAAAGTAATTAAATATACAAGAACTGAACAAGAAATTATAAGAGAAATAGGCTAAGTTCTTATATTCAATGAAAAGAAAGAAGTTTACAACCTGATGATGTTGCAATCCTCCAAGCTTCTTCTTCAACCCTTGAACATGAATCCAACTCAACTTCTTGACATAAACAAAGTTTTGGATCTCCTTGAAAAGATCATAAGTTTGGTATGATTTTTTTCCATCCCCCTTTCTCACTCTGAATTGGTCTGGTTATATAGGTGCAGTAAGGGCTAACCACTAGGATAAACCAGGAGTGTAGTTGAGGATAAGGTGGACTATGCTAGGATTTGAGTTATCTTCATGGTTATTCTTTCTCCAAAATAGGATGGAAGGAGGCTCAGATCACATCTTGATGCAAACAAGAAAAAAAACCCAGAACCATCCAAGACTTCCTCAAAGATTCCCCCTAGATTCATGGATTTTGACCAAATATGCTTGGACGCTCCTACAGAGAGGTGTACAAGGCGTCCAGGATGCCCCCCTGCATGGAAATTGGGTTCCTATGGTCAAACAGAGCCAAGACTGAGTGGAAAAGGTTAGATTTGCAGGGTTTTAAATGGTGTCTTCTTCTTCTTGATGCTCAAGGGGGTGTAATGGATCATCCTTGCATGGTGTTGAGGTGGTGACACTTAGGAAAAGTGAAACAAATAAGGTATAACACTTAGTATAATGGACCATGACATTTACAACATTAACATCACCGAGCAGAGTGAAGTGTGACACTTGCAACACTTTACGAAACTTAGCAAAGGGTGACAAAATGGTGTATAACATGGGGTGAGTATTCTTTCATACTCATTTTCCCCTTCCTTTGTGGGTTGTGTTAGGGGGTTCATGAGTGTGAATCAACAATTTAATATGCCTATCTTGTGGCATTTGGAATTGTTTCTACGACTACAAAATATCCTCTCCTCTTGTGTATTATCCAACATTGGTTGTAAGGGTGGGTCCTAGCAACAAATAAATCTCAACATACCACGATCCTTGTGTTAATGGGGGCAGTCTCAAGGGAGTGTTTTTTCCTACTAACATAATGGTTGAATGGTTGTAGGGTGAGTATGATTTCTTTCTTAACCTTCTCCTAACAAAGACTACCTTTATCCAATTGGGGATATCAATGTGGAATAACATTGGACCCTTGGTTTAATGGGGATCTAGCAAGTAATACCTTGAGTTAGTTGGAATCTAGAAAGGTGGATTAACCTCGTATCATTGTTTTGGTGGGGAGCCAAAGAGCAATACCTTGAGCTATTTGAGGCTTGGAATTCAGATTAACAATGTAACTTGGTATGATGTGGAGATAGCAAGGAATACCTTGAGCTACTTAAGGCTAACAAGGTGAATTAACATCATACCCTTGGTCTAGTGGAGATCTAACAA
>JASDQU010306248.1:75785-98225 GCA_032191745.1 Picea mariana
CTATATATATATATATATATATATATATAGATAGATAGATAGATATATATTAAGTAAGAGAAAATGCCCCAAGTAACGGAATCCCATAGACTGGAGATGGCTAATCATAAAATTTGAACACAGGATCAAACAATGGTGCAACTAATGGTTGACACTTGGTGGTCGTTATACTCTTGCAAAATCGGTCCTTGAAACTCAATCAGTCTATTGGATGGATCTGGCAATGGTTCCAGTCTCTGTTCTCTCTAAGATTCATAATATTATCTTTGATTTCCTCTGGTCGGGGGGTGGAAAGACCCACATAATACATCTTTGTAGCTGGGAGACGTTAGCAAAGACGAAACACCTTGGTGGTTGGGGTCTTTAGAATCTTTTTCGTTTTAACTGCGCCCTGGCAGCAAACTCATTATGGCAAGTTTTGTTTAAAGAAGGTATTTGGAAACAAGTGATCAAGGATAAATATTTACCATATTTTTCAGTTGCAATTTGGCTGAGGTCGGCTTTGCCTCTCCAGCCAGCAGCTCCGCAGATCTGGAAAAATATGTTGAAGTTTTTACCTCTTATTACTCACTAGACTAGCTGGAAACCTGGGAATGGCTCCTCCATTTTAATTGGTTTGGATAAGATCATGGGAATTGACAATTCTTGTATACTTTCCTCTGAGCTACGAGAGGCACTAAAGGAGAAAAATATTTTTTATTTATATCAAGCTTCTGCACAGGCCTCTTTGGGTTTCATTACTAATCAATGGAAATCCAGGGTAGACTTAGAACTCATAGGAAACCTATCAGTTGAATGGCATTCTTACTGTAAGGTACTCATTCAATCTGGGATCCAACTCCAACCTAGAGAAGACTTGCTTATTTGGACTGGTGGTGATCTATCTGGTGTTATCACTGTTAAAAACGTTTATAACGCATTGGCAAAGGAATATTGGCCAATTCAAGAAACAGGTTGGAAAAGACAACTTTGGTCATGGGATCTGGCACACAAAATCAAACTCTTTACATGGATGGCTCTGGAGAATAAAATTCTAACTTGGGAAAATCTGTTAAAAAGAGGATGGGAAGGACCAAGCTACTGTTCTTTGTGCAATAGGGATGAGGAGACAATATTACATTTATTTGTAAGTTGTTCTTTCACTCAAMAAATTTGGATTACTTTGTCAAAAKTTTACAACTTTGCTACAGTTTGGGKAGGTAGCACTCTATCACATTGTTATGAAAATTGGCTTAAGTTGGAAAAAACMCGGTACACACTACCTGCATTGACTTGCTAGTATATTTGGTTGGMAAGGAACAAGTGTATCTTTGAATCCCGTGCAACTAYAGTTCAGGGTGTTGTTTATCARATCTGAGGTATGGTGGAAGCTACTAGTKCTTGTTATCCTCTCTCCCGTTTTCCCAAAAGGAAAAAARAAACCACATGATATTACTATGCATAATAWTTKTTGGTTYGATGGTGCTGCACAAAATAAAGGCACTCTGAGTGGAGCTGGAGGTATCATAAAAAYTGCGGGGAACACTACCTACAAGTGGAATTTCAATTGTGGGATGGGAACAAACACCAGGGCAAAACTTCTTGGAGTGTGGGCCACCTTATCTTTAGCACACATACTTGACATTGACCATCTACAATTATTAGGGGATTCAAATATAGTGGTGGATTGGTTAAATTATAAGTGTAATTTACATGTTACCTCACTTATGGGTTGGATGGAGAAGATTAGGGACCTCATTACACTCTTCAAAGATATTAGATTTGACCACATATACAGGGAAGAGAATATGGAAGCATATATACCTTCTAAAAAAGCACTCCAGGTTCTAGAAGGGAGGATCCACTTCAACAAATGGCAAGATGGTCAGGAGGGCCCCCAACTAACACTTTGTCTCTACATTTGATATAGATAGTATTTATGGGGAAGTCTATGACTTCATTTTATTTTTGAGTTATAACTGGTCCTATATTGTAATCATGGCTATAGACTTTTTGGACTATCCTACTACACTTTATTTGCGAATTTTGGACTGTTTAGTCTGATTAGTACTTCCGAGTTTTTTCCCGGAACTATGTTATTATGCTCTTTTTATCTGTGATGGAGGATTATATCATTAGACAAAGGCTATTAGTAGGCATTATAATAAGAGCTCATGTACTCTCTTTGAGAACAATATATATTAATATATATTGAGAAATTTTCTATTGGAAAAAAAGTAAGAGAAAATGAGAAAAAATTAAGAAAATAGTTAAAAAAAATACATAGCCCCAAAAAACTTAAAAAGGTGAAAAAAACACAAAAAAATTAAAAACATATATATATAAACCCCAAATTAAAAAACCTAAAATAAAAAACTTAATACAAAGTTTTTAAAAAATTAACAAAAATAAGTTAAAAACCTAAAATTACTAATAATAATAATCAAAAAAAAAAAAATTAAATGAAAAAAACATTGATAAAAATTAAAAAAAATAATATATATATATATATATATATATATATATATATATATAATTTGTAAATGAAATTTAGTGTTTAAAATGTTTTTTAAAATAAACTTTTAGCTTAGGAAATTTAATTATTTTTGTCAAATATTTAATTATTTTAGATTTTTTTTTTTAAATATTTTATTGAAATTTGTTTCTTTTTTAGTATTTTTTGTTTTTTTTTTCTATTTTTTTAAGGGATTTTTTATTCTTCTTTTTTAATATATATATTATTATTCTCTGGGGAAATTTTAATTTTTTTTCATTTCTTTTTAGTTTTAGTTTTTCACCATTTTGTTAAGTTATTATTATTATTATTATTAAATTTGGGTTTTGAATATATTTTTTTTAAATGTGTTTTTGTCTTCATTAAAAAAAGTTGTGAAGATTTTCTCCTTTCTATTTATTTACTTTTTAATGTAAATTTAAGAAAAAAAAAGTTAGTAAATAAATTTTCAAGTGACCATTTAGAATCCAATTTTGGGTTTTTTATTTGCATAGGTATTTTTTGTCAAGGCCATAGTTTCAATTAAGTCATAATTAGTTGCAATTTTAACGTTTAGAAGAAAAAAAAAAACATTTTTCTTTAGGTAGCGTCACATTTTTATTTAGGTGTTGATTTTAAAGTTTTTCTAAGAAACTATTTTATGTTTTAAGACCATGCTTGAAAAAAGTTGTAATTTTGACATGGTTAGAAAAAGTGGTGCTACCGGTAGCACCACTTTTTCATTTGGGGGTTGATTTTAAAGTTTTTCTGAGCAACCAATTGATTCTTTAAGCCCATGCTTGAAAACAATTGTAATTTTGACCCGATTAAAAAAAATTGTGCTACTGGTAGCACCACTTTTTGATTTGGGGGTTGATTTTCATGTTTTTTATGCAAAAACATGGGTTTTAAGGGCTAGAGTTCTCGTTTTGAGGTCACAGTTCTCATTAAGTTGGTAATTGTGTTTCATCTATGAATTGATTCAAAATGCAAAGGTTAAACTTAAACTAGCATGTCACTTGTTGCTGTACTATTGGAAAATGGTTTTCATTGATGTCAAAGGACAGGGGAAGACTACGAAGGCCAAAGAGAATCAGACCAGACAGATGGAGGAAGAGTCCATACTAAAACTTGAACCAGACATAGGAAGAAGAGAATGTCTATGGGTGTTAATGATGCTCTTCATTAAGGCATAACGATAGTGATAAATCAATTTGAGTGAATTTGGGATGCATAGGCATGAGGAGAAATCATGTGATTAGAAGCTGGATAAAATGAGCTCATTGTAGACCTGGGAAACAATGGGATCAAAAGGAATATATTGATGGCCTGATCGAAGAAATATTGAAATCGATACATCCCACATGCATAGGGAATTTTCATTTTAATGGGTTTATATTGCAAAAGTGGTACAACATAGTTTGAACGTGAATGGAAGAGATGCAGAACCTTGTGCAAGGCGTTAAAATTTATGTCATGGGGCCCAGCATACCGAATTGGAAGATCGAGTGAAGTGCAGTGCTAAGGTTCCCGGTGTCCCAATGCCCCGGTAGTGGGGTCCACTATATCGAATATTGAACATCGGACAAATCCATGCAGTGGTGCAACGATATTGCGATACTTAGATATTGGATATGACATGAGAGAACAATGTTAAAGTTTCTATGGCTCGGTGGATTGATATTCCGGTGCCATAACGATTCGATATCGACATATAGGATATCAAAAGAGTGGAAAACCATTGATGCATTAAAGTCCTGATGGGTCGGTAGACAATGCCATGTCAAAGCCACAACAAAAACCACATGGAGGCCACGTCATCTGCCACGCCAATGCCATAACAACAACCATGACGATGCCACACCAGTTCCATGTCAATCAGTACATGTAGAAGGAGTACACGTGGAGATTACATCATCTTCCATATCATATAGGGTGTCAGATCAGGATGATAACTTGAATTTTAGTGTTAAATTTTTTGGGGACTTGATGGCTTAGTAGGTTAGTGAACCGGTAGGACCGATGGATTGGTGGTCAGACACCCCGGTTATGGGGCCCAACATATAGGGATAACATATATCAGATAAGTGGAAAGGTTAATATGTGTGGGGGAATCTGATACCCAATTCCCTAGTGGCCTTGTAGACCTGGTGGTTGGAACACAGAGAAACAAGTTTCCATACCAGACCGGAGATTGAGCAGTGTAGTGTTGAATCCCAGGGGATTGGTGTACCAGTGGACCGAAGAGCCTGGTATATCGTATCGGGGAAAAAATTAAAGGCACATTGTTGAAGGCCAGGTGGCCCAGTAAGCTCGATGGTCCCGATATCAAGGGAAATAGATCAATGATCAAGATTTAATCTAAGATGATCTGATGGTTGCTAAGATTTAGTGTTGACATTTACACATGTTTCAAGAACCTAGTAATCTCGGCGGTCTGGTTAGAATATTGTATATCAGATATCGGATAGGAGAAATTGCATGGAGTGCAATGTTAAATACGTGATACCTGATGCTCTTGATATCCTGATATGTTGTGATTTCGATAAACCAATCGACGATCAAGATTGAATCATGGATTATATATGATGGTTGTTGAGTGTTAAGAGTTTGTGTTGTAACTAATGAATCAATTGTGTGATATGGAAAGGAAATTGAGACTGATTTCAAAGGATTTGTACATCCTGATTTTAATGGAAGAGTTAAAGGGATCTGGATCTGACCCATGAACATGATGTTTTGCATAGAGAAAAGAATTGGGTATATGGGCATGGTATAAATAATGATCCTTGATCACTTTGAAGTGTGAGAGTGTGAAGTGTAAGGATAAGGAAGTGAATCTTCGAGGCTTTAAGGTCCGAGGATGTGAGAGAATGAAAGAGAAGAAAATGTGATTGTCTAAGGTTGGATGGGAGGTGCAAGGTCAAAAGGAACATTTGAAGTCATGCAGATTGTGAAATGGTGAAGAGTGTTGTGACAAAAAAGGAAAGATCAGTATATTTATGCAGGTGAAGGCTTGAAGTAAATAGATGATTTGGTATTGTTTTCAATTTGAGGAGATTGGTGTCTCTAGTAGGTTGGTGCCTATTGTTATAGAAATATTTGCCTCACCCTATGCAATCTTGCAAAGAGGGCCTTATTCCATTCCACCATGCAGACTTACTTTCCCTGATTGATAAATTCAGAGACAAAATCAAATATTTTTCCACTTGTACGCACCTTGAAAGCTATACAACAAGCGTATACGCTGACAACTCCACTACAACCCACATACATCAGGATTTGTTCCAGAAAATCAAAATTAAATGTCAGGTTTCCATGTCATGACAAGAGATCTCTGATCCTTGGCATTCCATATACTAGAACGTTTTGACTCGACCCTTCAGTTGCGTTTTGAAGGCTATAAAGACGCCATTTCTGAGCTATGGAAAGAAGAGAGATTTCAACTTTGAGAGCAAAGTTACTTTGGAGAAATTATTACTTCATTATTGAGTCTGCATCCCTTTGTCCTTTAAGTCTGAACACAATGTTCATCCCCCAAGGTCTTCCCTTATTGATGGAGAAACTCTTTATCTCCCTTATATGAGATTGCCTGTGGTGGAGGATTGAAGTGGTGGAGGCCCAGTTGGAAGGAACTCGGTTTCTTGGTTCCGAACCATGCCGACAAAGAAGTTTGTAATGTTTTCACTTATGCTGATCATTTATTAATAGAAATACTCATTTCCCATCTAATTGATATCTTGCAAATATATGTATTATGATCCATGGGCATGCTTGTTTTGTATATTAATGATTATGCTATCTAATGTGTTAACCTGTTATATCATTACTATATGCTTGCTCTGCTTGTTTGTTGAGAACTTGTTGCAGGTATAAAGCTTTGGGTCAAGGTGCTCAATGGTGGACATCATCAAACATTTGTATGAGGTAGGCCTCTTTATTACTTCTCTTGCACATTAGTTTATATAGCATATGATGGAATTGAGTCCATTTCTACAGTCATACCTATCTATTGTGGTTCACCCTATCCATAGAGAGATTTTCCTCGTAACAGAATTGGCGACCATACTAGAGGGATGAATCTTCTTTCTTAGGGTATGAAGTACTTTTCTCCTTAGATTGATCTCATTTCTATTGTGGTTCTTGTCGTATCATTGCTTGATAGCTCCTGTTCACTCTAGTTCTGAGTTTTCAGCCTTTCTCCCTTGCTTGGCCTTGTTTCAAAGCATATACACGCCTTTTTTGCTTGACAATTGCGTATACACATAGGCTGTCTCACTGAAAGCTGCGTATATATGCTCTGTTTTCCCAAATAGTCGCGTACACCTTTTTCCTTTCCTGTTTGCTTGGTCTCATGTTTTTTGGGTTGATTTGATTCTTGCTGAGCCTTCTTAGGTCTATGTAGTTCCTGTTGAGTACCTATGGGATGACAAGAAACCCTCTTTTGGTTGAATTTTTGGGTGAAGTTTTTCTCTTCATCTTTTCATTGCTTGATATCCTGCTTGAGTTATCTCTCTTTTATAGACAATAGGGATATATATCAAGTTACTTTTCAATCCATGCATTTTCAGTTTCGATATATTGAAAATACAAAAAAAAATGGGCATTTTTCATTGCTTGGCATCTTTTTTCTTTTGAGTTTTTATCATTAGCTTAGTGCATACAGTGAAAGACTGAATTTTTTACTTCTAAATCGCAGAGTCGAATTTGAAAATTGCATCTCTTTTAGGAGCATATCATACAGTAAAAGTTAAAGTTAGACTTTGCATTATTTTCATATTTAATTTCTTGCAGAGTCATAACACCATGAGTTTCATCACCATACCTTTTTGAGTAATCACGACCATAAAATCAACGCTATAATTTAAAATTTATTAGTAACGATTTTATTTTCTAGGGTGCATAAACTAGCCTAGGATTTAGTGCCTTGGAATAGGATTTTGTGAGTAAACTTCTCCAAGGCAATTAAATCAACAGATGTGTCTGAGTCAGGGAGTGGAGAAATCCATTGTATAATTGGTAAGATCAGGAGGCTCCACTCACACCAGATTTAATCACGAGGTCGCGTGAAGTTAGTTGAAGGGATATCCCCCGGATACTTGCCTAACATCAGAGATATTTATGTGGATTTATTCGTATTTGGGGATCTTGCTAGTGCCCATACCTCTGGGAGAGGCAATGCTTTCAAGGTTTCGGGCTTTGCTACCCTACCCATACGGTGATCCGAACTTATGACTGCTCACCTGTGCATCAGTTATACAATGGTTTATTAATTGCTTGACTTAGGTATCTCATAGGTTACTTGCAGGGGTTATTCTGCTAGTACCCTAGGTCAGATAGGGGTCTTACAACACACATTCTTTATGGAGGATTACTTCTCCAGGGGGATCTAACCGACTGGTTGTTAATCCCATGAGGGAACCTATAAATGATTATGTTACCTCTGATATTTAGCAGGGAATCTCAAGCCCCTCTTGGGCGAGCCATACCTTCTTTAGGGAGGGAGGCCACTCAACCACTTTACCCTGTTTGCATGCATATTGGCCGTTTTACTTTTGGTGTGCTCTTTGTTTATTAGTTGACCTTAAGGGTCTATACTGATTTGTTGTTATCATGGATAGTGGAGTCCCTTTTTCTCCCTCGTTTACCGCTACCCACCCCATGATGCCCTCTCATTTCATGGGGACAAATCCTTTCTCTTTTCATAATGGTATGTAGAATTATGACGCTCAGTCCATGCCTTGGGTCTCTAATCATTTTTCTCATGGTATGTCAGATATGTCTTCACACTTTCCATCCTCTATCTCACCTCCTTATGCGAATACAAGTTTTGGGTCTCGGGGCATGATGCCTCCTTATTATCCTTCTTCATTTGGTGGGAGTCATATCCCTCAAACACCTCTTATGGTAGGAGGTTGGAATCTTCCTTCCTACGAATCCACTATGCAAGAAGAAAGTGCCTAAATAGGAAATCATTATACTTATTACACTCTGTCCACTTATCCTTCTTTCGCTATGTTGGTTCCTACGAACACTTTTCCCATGGCAGACCTCCGTCTGTCCTCTGGTGTTTCATCCAGGGGGAGTTATTTTTATAGTATGGGAAACCCCCCTCACAAAGTTCCTTTGTCTGGGGGAAACATATATCCTCACATGAGTAACCCTTATCATGTTGCTTTCTCTTCACAAGCCACTTCCTCAGTGTCGATGCCCTTACAACCCTTTATGAATTAGTATGGAGGAGGATACTATCTTGCTGGATAGGGACATGGTGTAAATCAGGATCCTTCCTAGCCTGCAATTTCTCAGAACCAATATTTTCTTGGACCTTGGTCTCAAATGCTGCAATTCACTACCACCACTAGTCCAATCACTATCAATTATACTGGAACTCCATCACCAACCTCTATTAGTCACGTTGGAGATTGGTCGACGACCTCTGCAAGTCATGTTGACGATCCACAACCAGCCACTACAAGTCATGCCGGGGGCACAAATATAGTCATTTCTAGTCACACTGCACATGCATCACCAACCTCTGTTAGTCATGTTGGGGATTCATCACCAACCTTTGCCAGTCATGTTGGAGATGGGTTGATGACCTTTGCAAGTCATGTTGACAACCTACATCCAGCTGCTGTTAGTCACGATAGGGGCTTCACTCTATTCAGCTCAATTCATATCGATGTCACATCTCCAACCTCTATACATCATGTAGGATATGACTCTCTCACCTCTGCTAGTCACGTGGAGAGCATGTCACCAGCCATTGGGAATGATGCTGGGGGAATTGAGAAGCCTAGACGTCTCATACGTGAGCCTAAATTCCTTTGCAGGACTTGCGAAGGAAGTCACATTACCCATTTGTGTCTTATTAGTATTGGGATACCTGAAGCGTGGGGCTCACCTAAGGGCCCTTTGGATTATGAGACGTCTGTGGTTTCTCTGCACCATGTTTCTTTGTCGATTGACATGACAGTCATGCTGATGTAATCATCACCTAAACTCAGTCCCATTTTTAAGGGTAATGTGTCCCTGGTCCCTGTTATCACAGATCCTTTTCAACCAATGGTTGATACAGCGGTCATGCCGTTGAAATCCTCGGCTGACACTTCTCTTTTTGTAGGGGATGATTCTTCTCTTAACCTTGTTGTCTTGCATCATGTTCAACCAACGGTCGTGTCGATGCAATCTTCGACTGACACCACCCCTATTTTTGGAGGTGATGTGTCTCCTGACCTTTTCGTTTCACATCCTATTCAACCAATGGTTAAAGAAGTGGTCATGCTGATGAAATCTTCGGTTGACCCCACTCTNGAAATTTTCAGTCGATCTCGCTCTTATGGTTCTAGTTCTAGTCATATACCTCCTATATCATGTTGTCAACATTCCTAACAACACTCCTTCTGAACACGAGAGAGTTTTTCTCTCGCTGAGTTCCCTCCATCCAAGTCTTTAGGAGATTCCCTTGTATTGGGACGATCTTGTAGGGTATCCAATTCCCCCTCCTATGTCTTTTCCTATAAGAGACAGTATCCGATCTATCAAAAAGACTATATACTCCATTAGTGTGTTATCCTCCTCGACTTGTAGAGCTTTAGGTTTTTCCAAGATTATGTCAGCCATTTGTAAGATAATGACATTTCACAGAAGTCCAACACGGGAGCCTTGGCCTCCCCCTTGAATTTCTGCCTAGAAACCTCTTAACGAGTCCGAGTTAAGCTCTTTTCCGACTCGTTCAAAAAGGGAAAAGATTGTTGAGTGATTTGTCCCCTTCACACTCGTTAAATTGGATTTGAAAGATCATGAGACTTAGTTAAGCTCTTTTCCAACTAGTTATCAAAAAGTGAAAAGATCGCTGAGTGAACTTGTCTTTTTCACACTCGTAAATTGGTTTTGAAAAGACGTCTATTTGGCACAAGTTTATCCATTTTTAACACCAAGTAGACTAAAAGACATAAAAAAGGACATTTTTTTGCGTTACGTTGTGATTTCATCTCATACCCCTGCTTGAAGTATTGAGCCTATAGTCAGTTCCCGTTTTGCATTATAAACCGTTTGCCTAAGCAGTTTTCCATCCTCAACCAAGCAGAGCCTTGTTTATATCCTTCGCAATTTGACACCCTATACCTAGGAGGGAACATTCCCCTGAGTGTCCATCTCCCACATGCACTTCCCTGCATTGAGAATAGGTACCACTGTTGGAAATAGTTTTTCTTACTTGTGACACTTGTTTCCTCCTCTGTATCATAGCATTTTTTTTCTTCTGAAAAAACAAAAAAAGATGGGTGGGAAGGGAGTATTATCTTATATTGGCAACAATCGTGTCACCTTTGAAAAGAGCACAAAGTGATTTGAGTCCATTCATCATAATTTTGGGTTTAGCATGGCCTTAGGAAGTTGAGATCATTACAGAGTCTTCTCTATCGACTGGTTACTCTTCAAGTCCCTACAGAGAACTTAATTGATGCCTCCTGCATATCATGATTTTATCATTGGGTCTATGCTACCAGAGTCCACCATATGTCTCTTTCTCTTTTTCAAAGGAAGTCTATCAACCTATGTCAACCACTCCTCTGAACTCTTGACTTCGCATGTCGGTCGTACCCTTAGTTTGTCTCAAAATCACATGATAATTTAGTCCGATCATGCACCCTGGCCCTACTTCCATCATTGGTAGGTAACCTTGAACCCAACAATCAACATTTCATCATTGGTCGTTGACTGGGTGGTTTCCCTTGTGTTTGAAGACAAGACATCTATTCACACATTGGGATTTGTGCAAGTGTCTTGGATGCCATTAGCCTTATTGGTGGTCTCCTCACCTTTGTCAATAGTTTTTCATCATTGAATGCTATTCAAAGGGTCTTTTTCATGTATCGCTTGCACTTGGGACATGCAAAATACACACAAGGTCGTTGGTTTGTGAACTTGTTCTTTGTTCGATTTCCACCAAATCATGAAGCTCCTGCTTTGTACCTCGTGCTGACTGATGAGATATGCCTTAATTCTCTCCTTTCAGCGGGTCTCTTTCCATCGAAATCAACCCATTTATTATGGAAACGAGGCCTAGAGTTTTATGAGTACCTTGAGGCTTGTGGTCATTAGTGGTAGGCTCTCTCACCATCGACAGTTGGGAATACATCAATGTCTCCTGATCGATGGATTATTTAGGTGTTCGACACTGACTCCTCTATTCACACTTGTAAGAATGTACTCAGTGCCTTGATACCTAATTTCATTATCGGTAGGTTGTCTCACTTTTTTTAATGGTATACATCAATGACCGGTATTCAAACGATGTCTCATTGTGTTCGACCTCAACTCCTTTATTCACATGATGTAGACTTTCACCTTTGGTGGATTATGTAGAAGATTTGAAGACGTCACTATGTGGCCACATCTTTCCTGAGTTGTTGGCTCCTTTTCATTTGGACCAATACCTATACGACTTCAGTGATCATGGGAGATCAGATTGTACTCCATGGTATACAAATATCTTTAGTTTGGCTATGAGATTGGTTCTACTGGGCCTTGTTCGTGACTATGACAACTATTGGCATGTAACCACATTTATATTTGCCTATTCATGGCCACAGACACTTGTTTGGTATATTTTTCACATGGATCTGCAATGTATTTTGGAATCCATGTATGCAAAGTTAGTACAGAATGTAATGAGCGATCGAGTTCATCGAGCTGGTTCTCTACCACTCCACTTCTGGGTTATTTATAATGTATTTCAACCATCGCAGATTCTCCTCTGACCTCACACATTAGGGGGCATCTGTCGTGGCAAGATTTTCCTCACCCTATGCAATCTTGTAGAGAATGCCTTATTCCATTCCCCCATGCAGCCTTACTTTCCCTGATTGATAAATCCAGAGACAAACAAATATTTTTCCACTTGCACTCACCTTGAAAGCTATACAACAAGTGTATACGTTGGCTGCTCCACTACAACCCGTGTACATCGGGATTTGTGCCAAAAAATCAAAATTAAATGTCAGGTTTCCATGTCATGACAGGATATCTCTGATCCTTGTCCTTCCATATACTGGAAACGTTCTGACTCGGCCCTTTAGTTGCATTTTGAAGGCTATAAATAAGCCACTTTTGAGTTATGGAAAGAAGAGATAATTCAACTTTGAGAGCAAAGTTACTTTGGAGAAATTATTACTTCATTATTCAGTCTGCATCCCTTTGTCCTTTAAGTCATAACATAGTGTTCAACCCCCAAGCTCTTCCCTTATTGATGAAGAACCTATTTATCTCCCTTATATGATCTTGCCTGTGGTGGAGGCCCAGTCTATAATGTTTTCACTTCTGTTGATCATTTGTTAATATAAATACTCCTTTCTCGTCCAATTGATATCTTGAAAATTTATGTATTATGATCCATGGGCATGTTTTTTTTGTATATTAATGGATTATGCTATCTAATGTGCTAACCTGTTATATCATCACTATATGCTTGCTCTGCTTGTTTGTTGAGAACTTGTTGCATGTATAAAGCTTTGGGTCAAAGTGCTCAATGATGGACATCATCAAACTTTTGTATGAGGTAGGCCTCTTTATTACTTCTTTTGCACATTAGTTTATATAGCATATGATGGAATTGAGTTGATTTCTACAGTCATACCTGTCTGTTGTGGTTCACCCTAGCCATAGAGAGATTTTCCTTGTAACACCTATAGTCATTGTTGAGTTGGTGCTCAGTTGAGGGGATTGGTGTCTCCTACAAGTTGGTTTCTACAAACATTACAGTTGTAGGTTGGTGCCTACAAGAATTGTTGAGTTGGTTCTCAGTTGAGGAGATTGGTATCTTTTGTAGGTTGGTGCCTCAAGATTTATTAAGAAAACATTTGAGGTTTTTTCCCTATTGGGTTTCCACGTTAAATATTTTTGTATAGTGGATTGTATGTTTGTCTATACATTTCTCATTTAATTACTTATTATTGGTGAAGTAATAATTTGACAAATATTTTAAGAAAACAAAGAGTAGTCTTATGTTTATTTACCCCCCCTCTCAGTATAAGTAAGTGTGCCAACAATTGGTATCAGAGTGGGTTCCTTTAGGAATAGTCTAACCATTGGAAGGTGAATCCATGTATCACACATGGATAGACATGAATGTTTATCTACAAACAAAGCTCCATTATTTGATGGATCAAACTATCTATTCTGGAGCATAAGAATGAGAACTTATTTGATGGCAATTGGGTTTGACATTTGGAGTGAAGTCAATATTGGTTACACAACTCCAACAACTCCACCTGTATATGTTGTTGGAAAGAGGCTCAGTGACAATAATGATAAGGCCATGAATTCTATTCTAAGTGGTCTGACAGATTCAAAATTTGTCAAATTCATGTATTGTGTTTCAACAAAAGCAATGTGGGACAAGTTGCAGAATATATATGAAGGGGATGAAAAGATCAATAAGACAAAGTTACAAACCCATAGATGAAAATTTGAGAATATTAAGATGAAATAAGAAGAGAGTTTTGCAACTTGTTTTCTACATATAGATGAGATTGCCAACACTATCAGAGGACTAGGTGAAGAGGTTCAAGAGACCATCATTGTGAAAAAAGTGCTTATATCACTTCCCTCAAGATTTGATCCCAAGATATTTTCTATTGAGGAAATAAAGGACTTAGACAATATGACAATGGATGAGTTACATGGAATCCTCACTGCATATGAAATGAGGAAAAAAAAAATAGCCAAACAAATCCATCAAGAAAGGAAGCATCCTATAAGGAATCAAATAAGATTAAGATAGAATAATACAAGACAATGACAACTCATATAGTGAATCAAATGCAAAAGAAGCTAGCTTTGTCAGAAAACTCAAGAGAGAAACAAGCAAATACAAAAGTAAGCTTCCCTTCAAATGATTTAATTGTGGAGAAGTAGGACACTTTGATGCTAAATATCATTATAAAAATATAAATAAAGAATAAGATTCCAACTTCAAAAGGTACAAGAAGGGAAAGATTGAAAAAAGAAGAAAGTTCTTCAGACAAAAGAAGAATATGAATACCAATGAGGACAACAGATCATCTGATGATAGTGATAGTGAAACATAATAGATTCTCTTCATGGGTCTAGAAACACAGACTAATGTCATAGAAAATAGAAACACAGATTCAACAAAAGAAGACAATCATGAGATATATGCAGAAGTGGATCTTGAAGGAGAGCTCATATGTGCTCTAAATGAAATAGAGAGACTAAGGAACAAGAAATGGCTACAAAAGGAACAACTAGAAAAGTAAATAAAATAAATACTCTGTACAAAAGAAAGCTTTGATGACACTGAAAAAATTATTATCAACCTAAAAACTCAAGTGGAAGAGGCAAAGACAATTCGAGAAGTTTTGAGAGCTCAACTAAAATAAAAGGAAGATATTTGTAGCATCCTAGAATGTAAAAATTTTTATCTAATAAAGGAATTGGAAAAATAAAATGCCAACCTGAAATTTGGAAAGAGATCTGTAGCTCTAGATGAATTCCTAAATTGTCAAAGATCACCATTTGACCAGACTAATCTTGGCTATAGTGAGAAGAAAGAAACAGTCGAAGAAGATTTAACCTCCTTAAAACATGTGAGTGAAATAAAAACCAAGAGTTATGTTGATGTGCTAAAAAATCCTATCAAGGTTGAAGACAACAGGAGGGAAAAACAAAATGTTCCACAAGGGACATATTTTCCTCACAAAGACATAATCAAGAAGACTTTTGCATCAAGATGGAATCATACAATCTGGTACCAAAATTTGTTTTTTGGCTATTGTTACTCTTGGAATGATTTTGGTCTTAAAGCTATAGATTGCAGAATGAATGCAAAAGGAAGTTACATGAGGAACAACAATAGATATGCCTATGAATTCTCAAAGAGAAATTACAACTCATTTTCATCATTACTGAATTATAACATTATATGTTATAACTGCAACAATTATGGACATATAGCAAAATTATGCATAATTGATTTTAGAAAAAATAAGAAAGAAGAAACCCCAACAATCATTGAAAGAACTCAATAACAAAGGGAACACAAGAAAGAAAAATATGTGTTCATATAAGCTACACTACATGTACAAAATAATAAAGATAAGTGGTATATTGAAAGCAGATGCTCAAGCCACATGATAGGAGATAAATCAAATTTTATCACCTTTAATAAGAATGAAGGTAGCATTTCCTTTGGAGACAATGGAACTTGAAAGATAGTTGGAAGGGGCACTCTTAGTCTTGAAAACAAAAGGGATAAGGTAGAACAGATTCTGTGTGTTGAATACTTGAAGAAAAATATTCTTAGTGTAAGCCATATGTGTGACCAAGGAAACACTCTTACTTTTGACTCCCAAGAATGTAAGATCAAAAAGGAAAATTTAGGGAAGTTGGTCACAAAAACAATCAGAACCCCAAACAATGTATATATTCTTGATGAGAATAATGGAGTAAAATGTTTCATGGGGCAGCCAGATGAAATTTGGTTGTGTCATAAAAGAATGGGGAATATGAAGTTTGACAACCTAGTAAAAATAAGCACCAAACAAAAAGTAAAAGATATTCCAAAGATCACAAAACCCTCAAACAATATTTGTAAGCAGTGTTAGCATGGAAAACTATCAAGGATGCGATTTAAAAAAAATGAATATACAACGTCCAACCCATTAGATCTTGTGCATACATATCTTTGTGGACCAACAAGAACAAAAAGTCTACAAGGAGAGAATTATTGTATGATACTCATCGATGATTATACAATTTTGACTTGGGTTTCCTTTCTCAAAAATAAATCTTAGGAATTTGAAAAGTTCAAAGCATTCAAATCTTTATTTGAGAATGAGACCGATTTGAAAATAAAATGTTTAAGGTTAGATAATGGAGGTGATTTCCCATCCAATGAATTTTAATAATTCTATGAAACTTGTGCAACAAAAAGACAGTATGCAGTTGCAAGAACTCCTCAACAAAATGGAGTAGTTGAAAGGAAAAACATACATGTACAAGAGATCACCAGGACTATGTTGAATGAAGCAAAAGTATCAGACACATTTTGGAGAAAAGTAGTTTACACTGTTGTTTACATTTTGAACAGAGGGAAAATTAGAGTCAACAGTGATAAGACGCCCTATGAATTATGGAAAGGCCAACCTACATCTTTCAAATACTTCAAAATATTTGGAAGAAAGTGTTACATCAAAACAAATGATGAGGATCTTGGCAAGTTTGACTCAAGAGAAAATGAAGCAATTTTATTTGGTTATTCATCAAGAAGCAAATCCTATAGGTGTTAAAACAAAAGACTAAAAAATATTGGTTAAAGTATAAATGTTAAAATAGATGAAGCAAGACCTCATAAGAAAAAACTGTTAACAAAAGAAATAGAATACATTGAAGCAGAAGAAGAATAAGAAGAAGAAGAGGAAGAGGAAGACAATGAAGAAGAAGACGAAGAAGAAGAAGAAGAAGAAGAAAATGAAGAAGAGGAAGAGGAAATAGAATTCCGAGAGAGGAAGAGGAAATAGAATTCCAAGATACACAAACCCCTTCAAGGTTTGTGTAGAATAACCCTCCAAAAGACTTAATTATTGGTGATATAAATGTAGGAATAGAAACAGGCGAAAATTGGTAAGCACCTCTGAACATGTAAAATTTTCCTTGTTATCCAAAATAGAGCCTAAATGTTTTGTAGAGGCCAGTAATGATCAACATTGGGTGAATTCTATGGAGGAAGAGTTAAACCAGATTGAGAAAAATAAAAAATGGGAACTTGTCCCAAGACCCAAAGACAAAAATGTGTTTGGTACAAAGTGGTTATTCAAAAATAAGTTAAATGAAGATAGAAAAGTAGTAAGAAATAAAGAAAGTCTGGTCTGTAATGGGTATGCTCAAGTAGAAGGTATTGACTTTGAATAGACTTTTTCTCTCATTGCAAGACTAGAATCCATTAGAATGTTTTTGGCATTTGCAAGCTTAAATTTTTTTAAGGTGTATTAGATGGATGTCAAATCATCATTCCTAAATGGAGATTTAGAGGAAGAAGTGTACATTGAACATCATGAAGGATTCTTATTGTCAAAAAATGAAGATTATGTTTTCAGATTGAAGAAATCACTTTATGGATTAAAGAAATCTCCCATAGCATGGTATTCAATACTTGACAAGTACTTACAACACAAAGGTTTCAGAAGAGGAACAACATATAACAATCTTTACATCAAAATAGACAATGCATATATGTTAACCATTGTAGTTTATGTGGATGATATCATGTTTGGAAGTAATTATTATAGAATGAGCCAAAAGTTTGCAGAAGAATTGCAAAAAGAATTTGAGATGTCCATGATTGGAGAACTGCCCTTCTTCCTAGGGTTATAGATTTCTCAAACCAACAAAGGCATATTAATTTCTCAGACCAAATATTGGAGATGTTGAAGAAGTTTGAAATGGAAGACTATAAACCTATCAACACACCCATGGTCACTGGTTGTAAATTAAGAAAAGAGGATGAATCAGAGGAATCTAATCAAACTCTATACAAATCAATGATGGGAAACCTATTGTATGTGACAACGTCAAGATAGATATAATGCAAGCATTAGGGTTGATTGGAGGGTTTCAAGCTGCACCAAAGGAAACACACATACAGGTAGTAAAACGAATATTCATATATCTAAAAGGCATGTTGGACTTTATTTTATGGTATCCCACAAGAAAATACTTTACTTTGACATCTTACATAGATGCAGATTGGGTAGGTAGCGTGGATGATATAAAGAGCACCAATGGTGGAGTGTTCTTTTTGGGAAACATTCTAGTGTCTTGGTTCAACAAGAAGCAATCATGAATTTCTCTATCCACGGTAGAAGCATAATACATTGTAGCAACAACATGTTGTACACAAGTCCTTTGGATGAAACAAATGTTGAAGGACATTCAGGTAGAGTATAATTAACCAATATCAATATTGTGTGACAATACTAGTGCAATAAATATCTCAAAGAATCTTGTCATGCATTCAAATACAAAACAAATTCCAATAAACTATCATTTCTTAAGAGAGAAAGTCACATAACAAAATGTCAAGTTGGAATATATCAGTACAAGGGAAAAAATTATTGATATATTTACAAAACCTCTTCCTATAGAAGTCTTCGGGTATCTCAGAATGATACTGGGGGTGGTACCTATGCAATCCAATCACTAAAACACTACAAGAGGAGAACCAACTCAAGGGGAGTTGCGGAAAGAGAGAAGGTTGTTGCTTGTAGAGAAAATAATGAAGAGTACGATGTAAGGGGGAGAAAAAACCTTTGCCATTAATTCCAAAAGGGGAGAGAAAAGAGAATGGAGGAGACTTGCAGATATGGAAGCAATCAACTTAGATGAGAGAAAAATTGTGAGATCTATGGTTGCAACATACTGGAG
This sequence comes from Picea mariana, assembly GCA_032191745.1. Lineage (NCBI taxonomy): Eukaryota > Viridiplantae > Streptophyta > Pinopsida > Pinales > Pinaceae > Picea > Picea mariana. The sequence continues at coordinate 94,708 of JASDQU010306248.1, forward strand.
AAGTACCAAAATTGACTAAGGTTTCCATCAATGACAAAGGGGGAGTTTGTTGGAAAATGGTTGTCATTTATGTGAAAGGAAAGGGGAAGACTATGAAGGCCAAAGAGAATCAGATCAGACAGACAGACAGAGGAAGTGTCCATACTACAAATTGAACTAGACATAGGAAAAAGATAATGTATTTGTGTGTTAATGAGGCTTTGGGTGAAGGAAGGAAAACAATGAACAATTGATCCAAGTGAATTCAGGATGCATAGGCATGAGGGGAAATCACATGACTATAATATGGATAAAATGACCTCATTGCATACTTGGGAAACAATGAGCTCGGAAGGAATATTCTGGTGGCCCGATCAAATAAATAATGAAATCAATTTATCCCACATGCATATGGATTTTTTTTTTAATGGGTTTATATTGAAAAAGTTGTACACCATAATTTGAATATGAATGGAAGAGTTATGGAACCCTACGCAAGGAATTAAATTTTATTTCATGGAGCCTAACATACCAAATTGAAAGATGTGGTGAAGCGCAATGCTAAGGTTCTGAGGGCCCAATGGCCTGGTGCCCTGGTAGTGGGGCCAACTATATAAGATATCAGACAAATCCATGCAGTGGTGCAGTGAATGGCAATATCGTGATATCTCGATATCACAATACTTAGATATCAGATATCACGTGAGAGTGCAATGTTAAAGTTTCGAGGGTCCAATGGGTTGATACCTTGGTGGCCCGATAGTCTGGTGCCTTGACTATCTAATATCACATATCATATATTGGAAGAGTGGAACATAATTGTTGCATTGAAGTCCCAATGGGTCGGTGGTTGATGCCATGTGAAAGCCACAAAAACAACCACATGGAGGCCACATCAGCTGCCACTCCAGTTCCATAATAGTATCCATGATGATGCCACACCAATGCCAAATTATTTAGTACATGAAAAATGAGTACATGTGGATATTACATTATCTTCCATGTCATATCAGATACCTGATCGAGGTGATATCTTGAAGTGCAGTGTTAAAGTTTCTAGGGACATGATGGCCTGGTAGGCCGAGTGTCCTAGTATTCTGATACCCTGGTGATGGGGCCCAACATATAGACATAGAAGATATCAGATAAGTGGAAATTTTAAGATGTGTAGGGGATTCTGATACTTGATTCCTCGATGGATCAGTAGACCCGGTCCGATGGTTGGAAGATAGAGAAACAAGGTTCCATATTGGATCAGAGATTGAGCGGTGTAGTGTTGAAGCTCGGTGGCCCAAAGAGCTTGGTATATTGAATCATGGAAAAATTTAAAGGCACATGGTTGAAGGCCCAGGGGATCGGTAAGCCCTATGGCTTTGATATCAAGGGAAACAGATCAATGGTCGAGATTTAATATAATATGATTCGACGATTGCTAAGCTTTAGCATTGAGGTTTGTGCATGTTTCAAGAACCCGATAATTCCAGTGGTCCAGTTAGCATATTGTATATCATATAGGAGAGATTGCATGGAGCACAATGTTAAATCGATACCCGATGGTCCCGATAGCCCAATATCTAGTGATTTCGACAAATAGATCAATGATCAAGATTGAATCGAGGACTGCATATGATGGTTTTTTAACATTAAGAGTTTGTGTTGTAACTAGTGAACAAATCATGTGCAATGGAATGGAAAGTGAGACCGATTACAAAGGATTTGTATAGCCCAATTTTAATAAAAGAGTAAAAGGGATATGGAGCCAACCCATGGACATGATGTTTGGCATAGAGAAAAGAATTGGGTATATGGGCATGGTATAAATAAAGATTCCTTGATAACTTTGAAGTGTGAGAGTGTGAAGTGTAAGGATAAGGAAGTGAATCTCCTAGGCTTTCAGCTCCAAAGATGTGAGAGAATGAAAGAGAAGAAAATGTGTTTGTCTAAGGTTGGATGAGAGGTGCAAGGTCAAAAGGAACATCTGAAGTCATGCAGATTGTGAACTGGTGAAGAGTGTTGTGAAAATAAAAGAAAGAGTGACAAATCTATGCAGGTTAAGGATTGAAGTAAAGAGATGATTTGGTATTGTTGGAAGTTTTAGGATATTATTATCTCCAATATGTTGGTTCCTACGGTCATCGTTGATTTGGTGCTCAACTTAGGGGATTGGTGTCTCATGTAGGTTGGTTCCTACAAATATTACAGTTGTAGGTTGGTGCCTATATGCATTGCCGAGTTGCTTCTTAGTTGAGGAGATTGGTGTCTCATGTAGGTTGGTGCCTACATGATTTTATAAATAAAAGTTTCGTGGTTTTCTCCATATTGGGTTTCCACGCTAAATCTTTGTGTACAGTGGATTGTATGTTTGTGTATACATTTCTCATTTAATTTCTTATGACTGGTGAAGTAATAATTGATAAATATTGTAAGAAAAAAAAAGGCGGTCTTATACTGATTCACCCTCCCCCCCTTAGTATAAGTAAGTGTGTCAACATCTACCTTCTTTTGAGGCCATCCTAATGGGTATAATTTTGGTTTTATTGTGGTTTTCAAACTTAGTTGTTGTACCAACACTTCTTATATCGGATTCATGTAGCTACTTGAATTGAAGGTAGTTGTCAATAATATCTTCTTAATATGCATCTTGACATGAAATAGTTTCTCCCTTATAATGTCTAAGTAATTCTTCTTCATAATATAAATAGGGTCCTTTGCAATGGAAGGTTATGGTATAGGTCAATCCTTTCCTTTCATAGTATTTGTGGCCTTTGGTTGATCCATCAATGATATATTGTCATCAACATACATCTTTCCTTGAATCTCCTACCCTTCAAACTTCTTGGCATAAAATTTCAAAAACTTCTTTATAGATTTTCTCTTTGAAATTAGCTTAGGATGTAATGCCAAACAATGCTTATTGTTGTGACCATTCTTCTAACAGTTCTCACATATCAAGTCCTTCTTGCATAGAGAAGTATTAGAAAACTTATTTTTCCCATGATTCATCCCCTATCCACCTTAGGTCTTCTTGCCTTCTTCCTTAAAAGTACCAATAGCATCAATGAATTCCCATGATTTAATTCTTTGTACATGGCCTACTTTCATGCCTCATCAAGAGTATTCACTTAAAATAGTAACACTTCATCCCTTAAATTACCATGTGACCCACCAATATATTTGGTCATGAAATTCCTATCAAATTGGTCAACTCCCAACCATATGCACTTCTTCCATAACTATATTTCATATTCATGATTGGTTGGTCCTCGATTTTATACAATATAGTGACACTTATACAATATAGTGACACTTATACCCTTTCTCTTCTTCATATCCCATTGGGCATAATTGTCCCTTTACAATAATATTGAACTATTCCCAAACCCCACTTGTTTTTTCTTGGTAAGATGCATCTCTTGACATAGAATTTCCCACCACAACAATGTATACTCTTCTATCTTTAGTTAAAAAAGTAAATATTTTCAACCTTTAGGCTCTTTGTACCCATAACTACTAACATACACCTCCATCGACCTTAACCA
>JASDQU010306249.1:5954-40218 GCA_032191745.1 Picea mariana
GATATTCATCAATTTTCGATCATTTCAAAAAAAAGATTTGTAGGAAACTCCAACGGATTAATATTCCAAAATGATTCAACGACGTGCTAAGACGCTGATTTTTCTCTCCACGTAGGCTTGTTGATGATTCTCCTGCATCAACCAATATTTCCTTACCATACCCCTACAAATGGACTCCAAATCCATATGGAGGGGAAGTCTAGATGAAATATTTTTCTTCTTGGATCCACCATGAGGAGTTAATGGAAAATGCGCTATAAAGTTACAAGGAAGAAGAACTTAATAGACCTCTATGGATCAGATATAAGGCTACCAACCATTTAGATCTCATGTGTCATTCAGATAATCCACAGTTGGTCTCATTCCATCATCGAAGTTTCTAATCCGAATTAGGATTCATCATCAGGACTAGATCTCATTGATAACCATGAAATCCTAACCTTTGATTTAGAGATTTCTTTTATCATTGAGTAGAAGAAAAGAACAAAAAATTGCCTAGTTCAAGAACACCATTAGGATTTCAGGATAAGAGGTAGCACATGATTTCTAAATAACATGTCAATCATTACCACATGGTTTCAAGAAGTGGGAGTGCCACTCAACTAGAAACTTGCAAGATGGCCTATTTAGGGATCAACTGTGAAAGGATTCATTGAGGATGCTTAAGTTATATTGGTTTAGGATGAGATTAAAGCCACCTCTCCTTCAACATGCATCACCAACAATAAAACTATATGATGAGAAAGAGAAGGAAGAGTGCAAGGAAGTAGAGGAAAATGATGGATACTATGGTAAGGGTGCCATCAGCCAATATGCAGCATGTGATTTGAGACAAATTTGTAGAGATTACTAGCAATAGGTTTAAAAGAGGGGATAATAATAGTGTTAAATCATCATTTTGTTTTTGTGCAAAGGTGTACAAAATTATAAATAGGAGGGTGATGATTCACCTCTCAATTGTAGTACCATGAGGCCCACCTTTCAAACATTTTGACCATATTCACACTCTATAAACCTATTTTGACCATGATTAGTATAAATATATGGGTTTGGTGTAATTGATTGATCCTCATTATTTTGAGAATGAAATGAAGGAATAGATGTAAAAAATAAATACACAAATATTTTGCAAGAAACACATAAACACAATAATGCACAATTTTATTAATGTGAGAATTTTATAGAAATTGTAAAAATATCGAGTGAATGAACTCACTAGAATAGTGGCAGCTTATCTATGAGAAGAGATGTGGTGAATATGCTCACTCACAAGAAGATGAATATGTTTAAAATAAGGCTCCAAAGGAATTTTTAACATAAAGAATAAATGAGAAAACCTTAAACATCCAAAAATATAACCCTAGAAGATGAAGCACCAAAATGTTTGTGGGCCCCAATGGGGGTAGTTGATACATCAACTTCCTGAGGGTGTAAATTTTGCATACAATCTCCATTTGGGGCACACAATATCTTGTTGGAAAGGTTTAATCAAGAAGAAAACATTCTGACAATTTCCAAGATAAAAATGATCACATGAGCCCCAAACATCAAAAGAATGTTGTTTGGGGCCTCAAAACAACCCCAGAAGTTTAGGACCCAAAAAACTGTAGAAAAAATTCCAAGGTGGAAAACTGTATTTTGAGCTAGTGGAATAGGTGGGTTGGCAATGATATCCATCTATATCATTCCTCCAACCCTAGGAAGCAATGGTCCACATTGCATCAAGCTCCCATGAGATATGGGGAAGATTTTGTTGAATTTGAACCTTAGTGAGTTGCTTTCCTTGCAAGATATGTTGTCATGCTGGTATTGAGAATTAGTCTATTGCTTGGGGCCATGGATCCCTTCAACCAAGATGGTTGCATGATCTACCTGAGTGTGGAAGGATTCTGTTGGTGAAAATGAATCATGAGGAGCTATATCAATGTGATCCAAAATTAGATGAAACCAACGCCATTGCGTAGGGATCGTCGTGCCAATTCGAACCACATTATTTTTTTTTTTCTGAAAATGGACACTGTATGCGAAAGTTATCATATTCTGAACTTTTTCTCAAATAGGCAAAAATTCAAAGTCAATAGGTCAAAGTCAATTGATGACATCAGCAGTTATGTGGAAGATGATGTCAACAGTGATGTGGTAGATTACATCAATAATGACATGTAATATGACATCAGCATGATATCATGATGACGTCAACATGTTGACATGGTAGCTCCAGGAGCTGACATGTGTCAGGAATTTTTGGTTGTTGATGTGGCAATGATGTGGATTGTACTAAATGACATGTGGTAGTCTGTACAATGATGTGGAATCCCGTACTAATGACACATGGCAGGTTTTTTGTTGGTTGATGTGGCCGTACGGATGACATGTGGCCATACAAATGATGCATGGCAGCTGAATATGTAGAGTGATGTGGATCGGGCCAAGGATAAGGTGACATGTGGCACCTTATGGAAGGTCAAATTATTTTGGTAGTTCCACCAAATTTGGTGATAATGCTCGAAATCTAGCGAAATCTCGCTAAATTTGGCTAACTGCCACTAAGTTTAGCTAGTTGTCCCTAAATTTGGTGGAGTCTGGCTTATTTAGTTGGGAATGAAAATCGAGAAAAAAGAGTTTTTTTGGCACGTAGTTTGAGACTGTATAGATTGTACAGATCTAAGAGGGAGCAACATTGGGATTCATGCTTAGGGGAGGTCCCGAGGGCATGTTTAGAAGAAGCTTGATTTTATACTCAAAAGTTGCAGAATTTAGAGGAGAGTCTGAATATGTCTTTTGTTTTTTCATCCAAGTAGCCAAATGGAAAATTTCCTCCAGATCCCAATATTTCGATCCAAGCATAACCGATTGCATACTCAAAACTCTCAGAATTACATGTTGCATCCATTGGTGATGTTTGTTTATGTCTAGAATTTGTAGATCTAAGAGGTGGTTTTAGGAGCTATTATGTAATCCTTTATTGGTATTGTTTTTAATCATTAAGGATTAATAAGAAGCCTCCCACTGAAGACAAAGTCCCAAAGACATAGGAAATTTGTGTCAAAATTTGTTAACAATATTTGGTGTTATGGTTTTTTTTTTCTTGATGTTTAATTTTTGTTCTACATTCTTTATGATGTATACAACATTCATTCACTAAAATATTCTTCTTCTCTTAATTCCTAAATGGTAAATCAACTCATTCATAAACTTAAGCATAGTCTTTAAAAGATCAATTTCATATCACAATGGGGGGTAATTATTGGATCCCCAAGCATGCCTGAAAAGAGTTGTGGACAGTAGAGATATGAAGGAATATGTTATAGCTTGTATTGACTGGTTAGTGTGGATGTATCCTCATATGTGAAGCAAGAACATATTGGTGCTCTTATACAATATTTTTTATCTTCTTCTACTGGATAGAAAGGTATTGGTTCGAGGTTGCAGTGGTTGCAGTGTCCTTTTATTCACCTTTTAATTAGATTGTGAAGTGGTTGAACTTTGTGGTATGAAATATTACTTTGCAACATTGTTTTTTCATAATAGTAGTCAGAACTACCTCTGGTATACTGTAGAGTTGAACCCCCTGAGTAACATTGACACTACAGGGTCAAGACTCATAAACATCATGACACTTCCACATATATAGATGTATTAAAAGAACATCATAGACTTCCAGTGGGGAGACATCACACAATACCTCATCCTTGAAGGGATTGATGTCATAGGATAGGATACATTGTTTTCTAATGTAGAGGTATCATCCTTGGTGAAGACAGCCCATGTTTTATGGTTGTGGGTATGGGTTTTTTGGAAAATCCAACTGCTTAATGAACTCTTCTAAGATGAGCTTCTTTTGTCTTTTACTATCAACAATTAAATGGGGTCCCCTTCACCCAAATCTATGAATGGTAGAGGCACTCCCCCTCTTTAGTACCCTCTTGTTCTTTTGGTTAGATTGTTGTGCTCACGACAGTAGAAATGGGTTATGCATCAATGACCTATCTCCTTTTTTTTTAATCAAAGTATGAGTCGAGGCTTAGATATTTTTCTTTGAGCTCAACCACTAATCGTTATTTTGAGAAACATTCATGGGTGTTGGGACAAGGGATTTTGTGGAGGTCACACCACTTCCCAGTGTCCTTTTTCATGTTCCCATTATCCTTCTTTTCTTGTGGCTTGGAATGGTTTTATTGAGGTGTTGGGTTAGGGCCCCATTTACTATTCTTTGTTTGTTGTGGATTTGCAAACCCAAACTCTCGTTGATTCTATGGCTTAAATTTATTCTCTATTTTGAAAACATATAGATAAGTGGCTCCCAGTGATGAGACATCCAAACAATCCATTTTGGTTTGGATGTACCTGTGTAGTGCCCTGCAATATTTTATAAATATATGTTTCTCAAAGTCTTCGATACCCATATTGGTGCACAAGGTATGGAAGGTATTTTTAAACTTTGACACTATTTGGTCCTACTCTTGACGCAGTATGGTCCATATATTGTATTGGTTGTCATATATTCCAACAGGGTAATATTATTCCTTAACAACATCCATAAAAAATCCCAAGTGAGTTCGAGCTCAAACGTTCCAGACTCCTCTATGTAATTTTAGTCACAGTAAGTCTCCCACCAATGTTTTACATGGGGGATAGCCTTAAGGAGCGCAAAGGTAATATTTTCTCTATCAAAAAACTTGTGGAGAGAGAAATAAGATTACAGTATATGTAACCATTTTTCCAAAGCATTCGCATGTATTTGACCTTCAAAGAGAGGAATATCAAAATTAACTTGTACCTTGAAAGGGAAGGCACCTCCAAACTAGATTCTTGATAAAGGCATTCCCTTTATTGTCAATAGTTATCGAATGATTTTGGAAAAAAATTCCATCATTTCATCCCTCTGTCGCATGAGGGATTCCTAGAGAAATACGTTAATAGGATCTCTTTCTCCCTCATCTCTCTTTTCTTCTTCCATGGGAGACTTCTTGAGATGGAAAGAGAGGTTTTCCTCAATGAAAACTAGTTTGAGATGCAACTATTTATACCTTGACCTCGTTGGGGACATTCACTAAGGAATGACAACGAGTAGCCTGCTCTGATACCATTGATCTATATTATTTTAAGAATGAAATGAAGGCATAGATGTAACAAATAAATACATATATATATTGCAAGAAACATAGAGATACATTAATACACAATTTATATTAATGAGAGAAATGTACAAAAGCTATAAAAATACAGAGTAAATGAACTCAGTAGAATGGTGGCATCTTTTCTCTAAGAAGAGTTGTGATGGATATGCTCATTCAAAAGAAGAGGAAAATGTTTACAGTGAGGCTACAGAGGCCTTTTTAACAAAAATAATAAATGATAAAACAATAAACATCCAAAACCCTAACCCGAAGACAAGAAGTGCCAAAACATTTATGGGTCCCGTTGGGGGTAGTTGATACACCAAATTCTCGAGGGTGTAAATTTTTCATACGATCTCCATTTTGGGTGCATGACAGCTCATTGGAAAGGTATAGCTGAGAAGATTTTTTTTTGAATATACCTATGACAGTTCATAGCATTTGGGCCCCAAAATATTAAAAAAAATGTCGTTCAGGGCCTCAAAATGACCCTTGAAGTTTAGGACCCAAAAAAACATAGAAAAACTACCACGGTGGAAAACTATATTTTCAGCCAGTGGAACAGATGCGTGGCCACTGATATCCACCTGGAAAATCCCCCCTCCCCATTAGGAAGAAATGGTCCCAATTGTGTCAAGTTCCCATGGGAGATGGGGAAGATTTTGTTGAAATTGAACCTTCGTGAGATGCTTGCCTTAGGGAAGACATTTTCCTGTTGGAACTTAGAATTATGCTCTTTCTTGGGGGCATGGATCCGTTCAACCAATCTAGTTGCATGATATTCCTGAGTGTGGAAGGCCTATGTTGGTGACGATGCATCATGAGGAGCTATTTCAATGGAGGATAATGATTGGAACAATAAGCATGAGTAAAAATAGTAGTGGATAATAGAGCTATGAAATGCTCTGTTATAGCTTGGCTTGAATGAGCAGTGTGAAGGTATCCACGTAGGTGACGAAAGAACATCTTTATGATCTTCTACAATATTTTTTATTTTCTTATGTTGGATATAAATGTCTTGGATTGAGGCTGCAATGCTTGCAGTGTCCTTCTATTCACCTTCTGAAGACGCTAAATTTTGTGGTATTACAGATTACTTTGCGACAATATTTTGTTGGGACAATAGTCAGAACTACCTCTGGTATCTTGTACAATTGACCTCTCATAGTAACAATGACACCATGAGGTCGAGAATCAAACAAAATGATGCTTCCACATATATGGCTGACCTAGAATAACATCATAGACTTCCAGCGGGAAATAATCACACAATACCTCATCCTTAAAGGGCTTGATTCCTTAGGAAAGGAAACATTGTTGGTTGATGCGAAGATATCATCCCTCTAAAATCCACTGATGTTGCATTACTGTATGTGTGGAATTTTCAGAAAATACAACTTCTTTATGACCTCCGTTGATATGAGGTTCTTTTGGATTCCATTGTTGATAATGAGATGAGGTGGGGTCCCCTTCACCCACATCTAAGAATGGAAAAGTCACCTCCCCTCCTCAAGATCCTCTGATTCTTCTAATAGCTCGATATGTCTCCTTTTATTGTTTTCTGAATTATATTCTAAGTCATGAATCATCTCTTTTTTTTTGAGATCATCCACCATTGACTATTTTTAGTGACATTCATCAATGTTGTGCCAAGGAATTTTTTGGAAGTCACACCACTTCTCAGTGTCCTTCTTTGTCCTCTCATTACCCTTATTTTCCTTCATCTTGGACTAGTTGTCTTGAGGTTATGAGTTGGGGCCTCCTTTATAATGCTTTCGTTGCTGTGGATTTGCACACTTAAACTCCTACTTATTCTGTTGCTTTCTCTATTTTGAAAACATATAGATAAGAGACTCTCAGTGATGAGCTATCTAGAAACTCCATTTTGGTTTGGAATTACTTGTGTAGACCCCTATAGTATTTTAGAATCATATGCCACTTATAGTCTCTGATACCCATCTTGGTGAGAAAGGTATGGAAGATATTTGTGAACTAGGACACTGTTTGGCCATGCTCATGACACAATGTGTCCCATATCATGTACTGGTCATCATAGTTTCCAACAGGGTAATATTGTTCCTTAACATCATCCATAAAAAAGTCTTAAGTGGGTTCAACCTCAAACTTTCCAAACTCCTTTATGGAATTTTTCTTATAGTAAGTTTCCCACCAATTTTTGACATGGGGGACAACCTTAAGGAGAACAAATGTGATATTGTCTCTATCATAAAAATTGTGGATGGATAAATAACTTTCTAGCATATTCGACCACTTTTTTGAAGCATATGCATCTATCTAACCTTAAAAAAAATAATATAAAAATTAATGTGTGCCTTGAAAGGAGAAACACCTATAAAGTGGATTATTGAATAAGACGTGTCTTCTATTGTTGGTAGACGTTAAAGGATTTGGTGAAACATTTCCATCATTTATTCCATCTATCACATGAGGGCTTCCTCGACCAATAGATTAATAGGATATCTTTCTCCCTCGTATCTATTTTCTTCCACCATTGGAGACCAGTTGGGCTAGCGAGAGCAGTTTTCCTCAAGGGAAACTAGCTCAATACCCAACTCTCTATACCTTGACCTCATCATCGACATGCACTATGAAATGATAAGGAGAATCCTGCTCTCATACCATTGATCCAAATTATTTTCATAAAAAAATGAAGGCATATATGTAACAAATAAATAAACAGATATATTGCAAGAAACAAATAGATATAGTAATACACAACTTCTATTAATGTGATAAATGTACCAAAATTATAAAAATATAGAGTGAGTGAACTCGCTAGAATGGTGGTATCTTATCTATGAGAAGACATGTGAAAACTACGCTCATTCAGAAGAATATGAAGATGTTTACATTGAGTCTCCAATGGTCATTTTATCATAAAGACTAAATGAGAAAATAATAAACATAAAAAACTCTAACCCCAAGAGATGAAGCACCTAAAGGTTTGTGGGCCCCCATGGGGGTAGTTGATATTTCAATTGTTGGTTGTGGATCCTGATTATCTTATTGATTCAGAGGTCTTTATTTTTAGCTTTGTTTATACCCCGTGAATACTTTACACCCTGAAATAATGTACACTCCTCCATGTGAGGGAGTGTAGGGAGGGTTACCCCCCCTGTGAGGGTTCAAGGTTGAAGCCCCTGAAGGAAATATTACCCTATAAATGTATATCGTAATTTCATAGTATATTTGGATCGTTTATTATAGGGTCACATATTTGATGGTAGAATTTATGTTATGGTTTTTTTCCCTAGAAGGAAACCCTCTTTTATGAGGGAAATGAATTGTGGCTATGTATCATGGATAATATTGTATTTTGAGTGAGGATACTGTGAGAGAAAGAAGATGAAGTTACAACAGGTGTGATATAGGTTCTGTCCCTTCATTTGTTGGATAATAATAAAGGAAGGACCTAACAATTTATCTGGTGGACATAGCCCACACTGGGCGAACCATGTATATTTATGTCTCTATTTTATTGTTTATCTTATGTGTTTTATTTTTGCATTAGTTTTATTTTATTGCTCCGCAATCCTATTTTTCTAAGGACAACTTCCCAATGGCATAACTTTTTCATATGACCTCCATTTGGGGCACATGATAGCTCATTGGAAAGGTGTAGCTGAGAAGAAAAACAATCCCACTATGTTCAAGTGATATCCTATAGCTATTTTTGAGGCCCACAAACGTTAAACAAAAGTTGTTTAGGGCCTCAATATGGCCCCAAAATTTTAGGACCAGAAAAACTATAGAAAAATTGCTTAGGTGGAAAATTATATTTTGAGCAAGTGGAATAGGTGGGTGAAAATCGATATCAACCTAGATCATTTATTGATTGATGGAATGTGTTGAATAATGAAGTGTGCATTGTGTCCTATTTTAGCTATGGTTTTCATGATTTTATGAATATCTAAATGTTACACTGACCCATGCCCCAAGCTGGACGAATCAAGAATGGGTCCTACTCCAACATTACATGAAAAGAAATGGGGATTGTGTTCCCTCATCCACCTATAAATCATTTTCAAGTTCTCAATTACCAAAAGAACCAAATATGTCATGACCAATTCAAATTGTTGACTATGAGAAGGCAATCTAGGAAGGGATTTGATCCCTAGAACATAGCTCCCTAATTTAGTAATGATGGAGACAGAAGACCTTAAATCAAGGATTGAATGATGTAAAATTTTAGTATAAGTAGGAGTTAGGGGCTATCCCTAGGGAATTCATCATTTGTTGAGAATTAGGCATTCTTAGATAATTCAAAATCCTTTAAGATGTAATGTTTGTTTTCAAAAGTGTGATAATGCAAATTATTCTCTTTATAATTTTTTTTCCTTGGAGGTATTTTAGGTTCCTTGTAGAATATTTGACTAGGGCCTAATCAATGATGAACACGGAACCTTTGTATTGTTGTATTATTTCTTTGTTTTCTTCCTTTTTTAGTTCATTATGCCTACATTTCATGTTATGCATAATTTTTTACATTTAGCTTTATTTCTTGTAACATGCTTTTGTTCCATGTATAAATTTCCAACAAGTTATTTCAAGTAGTTTCATTATATTTTTGTCATTGTTAAGGAGGCTTTGGTAACCTTGGGTGTCTTCAGCCTTGTACGAGGTTACATCAAAAGGGATTAGGTTTGTTTTATCGTGCTTTAGTTCAATTTTGAAATAGATTAATTTTATATAGCATTTACTTCATTTTCAATAGATGAACTTAGATAGATTAAATTATGTTTTCAACAAATTTATTTATATACTTTGTATAAAAAACCCAAACCTAGATCACTTGGATTTGCATGTATTTCATTGCATCTCTCCTTTGTATAAAAATAAGTAGTATTGGTCCCTTGGTTGCATGATCTTTTCAATTATGTTTTGTAATCTTATTTTAGTTTAATTGTGGCTTTATTTCAGTTGAATTGCATATTTCATTTAGGTAGTGTTGAATTTCTTATTATTCATGTCCTTTTGTGAAGTAACCCTTTTAGTCCTAACATGAACATGTTTCCTCCCTTTTAGATATGTGCATGGATGAAGTTTTCACATATAGTGTGTATTACCTCTCAAGTTTATATGAACCTTGTGTTGAGATTTAAATTAGGTAGTTGAGGAAGTTCAAAATTTTTGTTGCATTTCTTAGGGCTATCAATTATGTTAAAAGTTAAACGGAAATATGATTTTACCTTTGAATTAATCACCTTTCTTATTTTTTATGTAGATATTAGGGTTAGAATGAGATATTCTAAATTCATGTTTTCCCAAATATTTGTGAGTTTTGATGTATCATGCCTTGGGAGCATGTTTCAACCTATAAAGTTATTTCTTTAGTATGCATACCACTTCCCTACAACCTAAAATTTATGTTAGATTTTTGGTTACGTCAAAAGAGTTTACACTTCATTTTGAGGTGATTCATAAGAATTGGGGAACATAGTGAATGTTTAGACTCTTGATGGTTCAATATGGATTGACACATGGGGGATGGTCTATGATGGATTTGCACATTAGAGACAACTTACTTAGTAATTATTTATTGATCTTATTTAGGTGATTTCTTGGAAGTCTCCTCTAGGGTTTTGGCATTCTCTTCACATATTGGTGCATGTCCTTCATTGTTGCCATGTGGAGAGGTTCACTTGCTTGGAGAATTCCCTACCTAGTAGAAGGAGAAATATGCAACTTGGAGGAGGGAATCAATATTGGAGGGTTACTTGAATTCCTAGGTGGAGGCTTGGAGTTGGAACAAGGATGCTTGGCTTGCAACAACATTCATGCACGATTAGTAGACCCTATGTAGAATGTGGCTTATGAGAGATGGAGTGTGTGGGATTCTAAAATAGATGTGTGTACAAACTTTGTGTGGATACATCATCTTGGATCCCATAATGTGCATGACATCACCTTGTAGCATGACGCGTGTACATTGGAGTAGAGAAATTCACTTGTGTATGCCTACATGTGTTTATTATATGTTACTTTTAATAGATTGATCCCACATTGTATTGCTGGCCTCCATTACCTCCCATATACATAGAAGAAGGAAATATTACTTCTAATTCATATCATTTTGTCCATTCTTATTTCACACTTGTGTGGACATGTGATCTACAAGAGTGCACACTAGTGTTCTTTCTCTCTCTTTATCTTCATTTGTACTCTCTCTCTCTCTCTCTCTCTCTCTCTCTCTCTCTCTCTTTGAGTCACTAGCATTTCATAGAATTCTTGGAGAATCTTGGAGTTTAGGGTTAGGGTTTCATCCCTTGGAGGTTTGAGAATAGGATTTTGTGATAAAACCATATGGTTTATTTGGTGAAGAAGAATAATAAAAGTGGATGTCTTAGCTTGGAGGACTTGTTTGAGAAATGCATGCATGTTGGAGCTCCATGGTTAAGATAGGGTTACTTTTGGTTTTCCCTAGTTAGGATTTTGGAGAAATAGTGGATTATACTAACCTTGTGATAAGGCTATGGTATGTACAACAAATCCATCTTTTGTATATTAATGAAGGTTTTAGTTTTACACAACTTGTGTAAATTGTAGATTTTATTTTCAACCATATTGTGTAAACTGACGATTTGATTGTACTAACGTTGTGATAAGGCTATGGTATGCTTAAAATATTCATCTTATATATATTAATGAAGTTTATTATCATCCACAACTTGTTTAAATTTTATTTTTGATTTCAAACCATCTATGTCCTTCATGAATTGTAATTTATAGCTACGTATGTCTTATTGATTTGACATAAGTAAAGGGAAAATTTGTTAATTTTTTGGACTTCATATTGAAGAAACCAAGGGTTGTTTTATGGTTTTTATAATTAATTTAAAGTGATTTCTCAGATGTGATTTATGCATGATAATATTTCTCTAAAGGGATGAAACTTTTCAAGACACTTTGGTTTATTTTGTCCTTGGATTGCCTAGAATATTGAGTTGTTAGTGAATACAATATTTTTCTATGTTTTCTTTTATTTT
This sequence comes from Picea mariana, assembly GCA_032191745.1. Taxonomy (NCBI): domain Eukaryota; kingdom Viridiplantae; phylum Streptophyta; class Pinopsida; order Pinales; family Pinaceae; genus Picea; species Picea mariana. Next base: position 18,082 of record JASDQU010306249.1, read on the forward strand.
GTTCTATATTTAATAACATACCTAAGGTTGAAAATTCACATGGTTAAGATATGAGAAATCTCTCATAAAAAAGCGAAATTTTTATTTTTCATTTGAAACGTCCCTATTCTCAACAAAATTTATAATTGTACATAGAGGTTGGTAATACAATGGTACGAAATGTAAATGTACTTGTACATATAGGTTGGTGAGTCGTTGGCCCCAAGTTTTGGTTTTGCATGCACCTAAGTAGTGTGAGGGGATTACCTTGAAGTGTGCATTGAACCGAGTTATATATATATATATATATATATGAGTCTGAAGAGCTTGTGTGGTTATAAGGTTAGTGAGTCGGGATGGAAATAGGATAGTGCACATATCATTGTAAAATGTAATCACACTCAAGTTATTAATAATATCACATCATTTCACGCAAACAGATCAGGCAAAAATAGAAGGGGGAGATCAGCTCTACCAAAAAAGGAGCTAGGAGTTTAAGAGAGGGGCTAAGCCAAGGGGGCTTAAGTCCAAGGGAATATTTTATTAATATTTCAAAAAAATATAAGTTATGGATATTTATTTATCCTAAGTTCCTTGGGAAAGGGAACGAATCACCAAGTGGATAAGTTCAATTTTGAAGGTGAAAAGTGTCCAATTTAAGGCATGCAATATATATTGTTGGACTTAGTGTATTTTGGAGTACTCACTCATTTTTCTTCATCATTTGGACCATCTATACGAGAGAAAATGTTGGGAAAGGGGTTTTCCATCCAGTAATAATATTTTTTGTTTTCAAAGAAGCAGTTTTTCGGGACTATGAGCATTCTCCTCGGGTGAGAGATTTCTTGATGAAGAGGTGGGTTTTCAGGCCCATGAGAATTCTCTCCAGGTGAGATATTTTTTGATGAAAGGTGGTTTGTCAGACCTGTGAGCATTCTCTCTAGGTGAGAATTTTGATGGAAATTGTTCCCCAGTGCATTGAGTATTAGTTGCATTTCTTTTAGATTTCATATCTAGCATGTTACTGAAGCCCTGGAAGGGAAGTGGGGAAGTTGAAGGAATGTTGAGGAGATAAGGTGCACACTTACTGGGGTTGGATAGACATGTGGGGAATGAGAGACTGTAGTCTAGCTTCAATAGTGGGAACCTTGAACTGAGCAATTTCAATGTTTATCGAACCCTAGTATGGAAATAAGAATCATTTTTCCATGTTGGAGTTTAAGCCCTAGCCTGGGGTGACCTATTGCTAAAAGATTATGAGAAAAAAATTATATGGATGGGAGGAATGTCTGAGGTATTCACATAGTTGGTTACTTTTCATAAAATATATGTGTCATTTATGTGCTTGTCTCATTTACTATGTTCTTGATTAAATATGTCTGATATTGGTTTAATTTTTGTATGATGTTGCATATAAGTAATTGTTGTTATTCTATATAATGTTGTGTGCACGTGTAAGTGTGGTGTTGATATTCAGTATTTTTGGTCATACATACGGAGTATGACAATTGTTATTAGTTATTCCTATTAATTTAACCATATAATAATGCTCATGAGTCTCCTAGGAGAGTTTATAATAGTTGTTCATACAAGGAAGCATTATGCGCATGTAAGAAGAACAAAATTTGTGTGTGATGCCCAAATGGTTGTGCACACAGTAGTGATCACAGGTTCATAATGGATTATGTACATAGTAATGTTTTTGTTCTCATCATGCACGTCTACACAATTGTATTGTGGCTACTTTCACTATTATAAGTTGTGAAATAAAAGGAAATCTTGTGTGACACGACCCAACTTGGAGTCGTGCGTGTTACTTCTAGTATTTTTGCGTAGACAAATGTTATAGAGTGGAATATGTACAATAGATTTTGGAGTAGTGTTGATCAATAGTAAGATGGGTAGATTTATAGATTGGTATCAGAGTGGTATGGGGAGATTTGTAGTAGTGGAACCCAACTGGGAGGTTGGGTACGTTACATTCTGGAATCATAGAAACAAAAATTGATATTTTGTGGCGTGGCCCATCGTAGGTGGAGGGGGTTGTTACATTGTGGTATTAGATAAATTGGTTCAAAACTAGACTTGTATGGGATAGAGATCAACATGAAAGTGTCGTGCGTGCTAAGGATTGGTGTTGCATAGTGAAGAGTTTATTAAGTGCAGAACAATACTAATGCGCACTCTGTAGTTATCATGCACAAAAAATATCAATGTGTGGGTGTGTAAACTAGAATTTAGGATGTTAAAATAATCCAAGGAATCATAAAAAAGTATTTTGATAAAATGGTGCAGGGGTTTCATGAAATTTTCAAATGAATTTATATAAAAAATATTATCGCCTACACATTTTTCATAATTAACAACAATTAGAGAAGGACAAAATCATTGCAAAAAGTCAAAAAGCATGGAATATGCATAGAGAAGTTACATCAATGATGATGAATTTAGTGGTTTGTATATTGGTATTTGTATTTATAGTACATAATCAAGGAGGAGCGCATAAACTTGGTAGAAACCTTAAAGGGACTAAAAAAATATTTCCAAAGCTATAAAGCTAATAATGAAAGGCTTATGAAAGCTAAGAAACAACATGATGGATTCAATATCAAGTTGATGAAAATATTGGATAGAGTAGAAAAGAAAATGGATAACAAGACACAACCAAGCAAGTCAAGAAGTCACAAGTCTCATGGTGAAAGAAGAGAAAGAAGTAATGTTGATATGAAACATCACCACTCACCAAAGAATTCATTTAGGAAAGTGCACGGTAGCTCAATTCCATCTCCTATCATAAATCATAAGAGAAATATTTGGGTGGATGATATACAATGATAAATGAATAATATTAATACACCTACCTTTGACGATGAGCACAAGAAGGATGAATATGTAGAGACATGGCTAGTAGGTATGAGGAAGTACTTCCAGTTGCATAATTACTCGACACAAGAAGAAGGGAGAATTGTCATATATCAAATAAAAGGAAAATCATCAATGTAGTGGGATCCGTTCATGCATGTGCAACACATTGATGAAAATAAGGTTACTTTGAGGGAGTTCAAGAGACATTTTCAAAATAAATAATTAACCAAGAAGTATGATAATATATGAGCATGAAAGAATATTCTTAGAATTTTTGAAATATGTCACATTCATCAAGGATGAGCAAGTCAAAATTCAGAGGTACTTGAGTGGGTTTCCCTCATTTATCAATGAAAAGATAGAATATGATGACCCTAAGACATTAGAGGAAACCATAACACATGCTAAATGTCTTTATGATAAGAGAAATGGAAGATTGACTTTCCAAAAGGCTTGGGAAGACAAGATGAAAAGAACGGTGGAATAGAGGAAGATAGGGACTAAGAAAACATTTATCAAAAATATTGTGCAAGGAAATCCAACTCCCAAGGAGCCCATAATGACTGATTCAGTGGGGAAAATACTAAGGAAAAAATCTATTCAATTTTTGGGTTGTGGCGAAGATCATAATTATAGATATTTCCCTCAAAGAAATGAAAAAGTGAGTACTGTGCATAATGTACAACAAGCTGGGACAGTTGAAGACATGGGTAGAAATGTACCAAGGATCTACATAGCCATGGATAACAATAAACATGATTTTCAGTTTCAAATGATTAAAGTGGAAGGTAATATTAATGACAAACCCATTACTATTTTAATTGATTCAAGAGCTAGCAATAGTTATCTAGATCCTAAGATGGTGGAAAGATTCCAATTGCCAAGAAGCAAGCCTGGAAAATATTGGTTGATACAGTTAGCTATAGGGGAAAAAAGGAAACTTGTTGATATGGTTAAGGCATGTCCAATGTAAATGAATGGACTGTGCACAAAAGTTTCTTTGAATATCATATCTTTGGGCTTGTATAATCTCCTCATTGGTATGGATTGGTTAGACCAACATCATGTTGTTCTAGACTGTTACAACAAGGCATTTACCTGTCTACATAAGGAAGGAAACTTAATAACAATTCAAGGAATTCTTAGAGTTGTAACTATTAGAGAATTTTAAGCCTTATAATTGAAGAAGAGATACATGAAAGGATGTCAAGTATTTTCAGTGAAAATGGAGGAGGCACCTAAGGATAAAAAACCAAATGTTGAATATTGTGCAGTACTGAAAGAATTTGAAGATTTCTTTAAAGAGATAATGGGGTCGCCACCGAAAAGAGATATGTATTTCTCTATAAATATGATGTCAGGAGAAACTCTTGTATCCAAGAATCCTTATAGGATTAGTATGCCCAAGTTGAAGAAACTACAGATGAAGCATGAAGAGCTTCTAAAGAAGGGGTATATACATCGATTTGTGTCACCTTGGGGTGCACCAATATTGTTTATGAAGAAGAAACATGGTACACTAAGAATTTGCATCGACTTCAGGTAGTTGAACAAAGTAACAGTAAATAATATGTATCATTTTACAAGGATAGATGACATCTTTGATCAGTTGAAGGGCATACACATCTTTTCAAAGATATATCTCAAATATGGATATCATCGGGTAAAAATTAAATATGAATACATCAACAATACCACCTTCTGGACGAGGTACAAACATTATTGGTTCACAGTGGTTCCATTCAGGTTGTTAAATTCACCCATTGTCTTCATGTGTTTGATGAATGGAGATTTCAAAAATTAATTAGATAAGTTTTTCATTGTATTTATGGATGACATACTTATTTACTCAAAGTCTAAAGGAGAGCATGAGAAAAACTTGAGGATGGTGTTACAAGTATTGAGAGAAAATCATTTGTATTCCAAGTTGAGCAAGTGCTCATTTTACAAAAGACATATTCATTACTTGGGTCACATCATCTCAAGGGAAGGGATAGTAGTGGATCCATAAAAGATAAGGGCCATTGAATAATGGCCAACACCAAGAAATGTTGTAGAGGTAAGGTCCTTCATGGGACTTGCAAGCTATTAAAAAAGGTTTATTGAGGGATTCTCAAACATTGCACAACCAATTACATCTTTGAAAAATAAACGTGTGTGGTTTGAATGGAATCTGGATCGTGTAAGGATTTTTCATCACTTAAAGAGTTTGTTGACTACTGTGCCAATACTAAGTATTGTTTATTGGGATGAATACTTCCTTTTATGTACAGATGCATGAAAAGAAAGGCTCGTTTGAGTCCTTAATGAGAATTGACATGTGATATGTTACAAATAAAGAACTCTAAAAGATCATGAAAGGCTATATGATACACATGACTTAGAATTGGTAGCCATAGTACTTGCCTTGAAGATGTGGCGACACTATCTCATGGGTAAATGATTTGAGATGAGAATAGACCATAGTGTTCTGAAATATTTATTTCGACATCCAAATATTTATGAGTGCACGAGATGCATGTTACAACCATTAGCATGTACACATCATATTTGAGTGATATGATTTTAGAGGTTTCCAAATCAAATCATTTCTATGTGGACATAAAGACAAATTTACAACAAAGTATGTCGCAACAAAAACTTGAAGGTTATGAGATAAAAGAGGATAGAATCCTCATGTATATGAATAGAGTTTATGCGTCAAATCTTCAAGAGATGAAAAGTATGTTATTATCAAAGATGTATAAAGTTCCTTATGAAAGACACCAAGGGTATGAGAAAACAATTGCAACAATAAAAAAACAATATTATTGTCCATGCATGAAAAAGGAGGTTGTCGATTTTATTGCTAGATTCCTTGAATGTTAAAAGGTCAAAGTTGAGTAAAGACATCTAACTAGTTTGCTACAACCTTTTTCAATTCTTGAGTGGAAGAGGGAAGTTGTAACCATGTATTTCATTACTAAGACACCTAGGACTGCTAAGCAACATGATTCTATTATGGTACTGGTGGAAAATCTTACTAAAGCTTCCCATTTTATCCCAGTGAAGTCAACGCACAAGGAAACCAACATTGTTGAAATATACATGCCAGAAACTTATAAGCTGCATGGTTTACCTAAGAAAAATGTGTCTGACATAGATCCCAAGTTCACATAAAAAATTTGGAAAGGATTGTTCAAAGGATTTGGGACGAATCAAATCTTTATCACAGCATATAACTCTGAGTCAAATGGAAAAATACATAGCGTAAATTGGGTGATTGAATATATTCTCAATATGTATGTGATGTATAAACCATGAAAATGGGAAGAATACCTAAACTTGGTAAAGTTTTATTACAAAAATGGGTATCAATCATATTTAAAGATGAGCCCAATTTTGTCACTTTATGGTAGAAAGTGAAACACACTAGTGAGCTAGGAAAAGCCAAGAGACAAAGTCGTAGTTGGGCCAGATTTGCTCCTGGAAATGGAAGAGAAGATGGTGAAGATAAGGAAAAATTTAAAGTTTTCCCAAGACAAGAAGAAAAATTGTGAAGATAAAGGTAGAACCTAGAGAGACTGTAAAGTGGGTGACCATGTGTTATTGAAAGTGAAATCAAGGCACAGCTCCCTTAAGTTGGTAAATTGTTCTAATTTGCCAGCAATTTATTGTGGGCCATTTCAAATCCTAGAGAGTATTGGTTATGTCGCATATATGCTTGCACTACCTGCATCCTTGTGTATTCATAGTTTTTTCCATGTATCATTGCTTAAAAATTATGTACCTGATGCTAATCATATTATTGATTGGAATGTGATTTAGGTGGAGCAAGAAGGTGTTTTTTAGTGTGATTGATTGGCATATAGGATTAAAAAATCACACATATCTGGAATCTAGTCATGGATATAGTAAAGGTCTAATGGACCTGGTATGGTCTTGAGGATGTAACTTGGGAGCATGAGGATGTTATGCAAGCAGAGTATTTGCATTTTTTTGAATACTTTTGAAATTTTACATGTACATGTGTATATAATACACTAAGGACAATGCATAAATAATGGGGAGGGGAATGGAATATCCCTAATATGAACCCCATTTTTAATTGTACATATAGGTTGGTGAGCCATTGGTACCAATTGTAAATGTAATTGTACGTATAGGATGGTGAGTCGTTGGCACCAAGTTTTGGTTTTGCATGCCCCTAAGTAGTGCGCAAGGATTAATATCAAAGAAAGGGTGACGCACATTCCATATTATTGTGCACACCTCAGTAAGTTCACATGGTTTTCACATCAAAGGAAGGGTGCACACATTTCATAGTGTTGTGTGCACTTGAGTAAGTGTGTGTGGATTACCTTAAAGTTCACATCGAACTGAGTTATATAGACACACACGCATACACACATATGGATGTATATGAATTGAGGCCCTAGAGACTGTGTGGTTATGGGGCTAGTGAGGCAAGATGAAAATATGTCAATGCTCCTATCCTTGTAAAATGTAATGACACTAAAGTTATTAATAATATCACATAAGTACGTGCAAACAAATAAAAAGAAAAGATATAGGGGGATAAAATCTACCAAAAAAAGGAATAGAAGTTTAGGAGAGGGGCTAAGCCAAGGGGGCTTAAGTCAAAGGGAATATTTTATTAATAATTATGAAAAATATAAGTCATGGATATTTAGTTATCCTAAGTTCCCGGGGAATGGGAATGATTCAACAAGTGGATAAAGCCAATTTTTAAGGTGACAAGTTTTCATTTTAAGGAATGAAATATATATTGTTGGCCTTAGTATTTTTTTATGGGGATTCACTCATTGTTCTTCACTTTTCAGACCATCTATATGAGATTAAATCTTGGGAAAGGGGTTTTCCATCCAATAAAAATAGATTTTGTTGTCGAATAAGTGGGTTTTCAGGTCCGTAAGCATTCTCTCCATGTGAGATATTTACTGACAAAGAGGTGGGTTTTCAGGCCCATGAGAATTCTTTCTAGGTGAGGGATTTGATGACAAAGAGTCATGTTGTTAGACCCGTGAAAATTCTCTCTAGGTGAGATTTTTTGGGAGAATTATTCCTTGGTGCACTGGAAATTAGTTGTAGTTCTCTAAGACTTCCCACTCGATCTATTGTTGAAGCCCTGGAAGGGAAGTGGGCCAATCAAAGCACTATTGAGCAGAGAAGGGGCACACTTCCTAGGGTGGGACCGGCATATGGGGAATGAGATACGATAGTATAGTTTCAACATTGGGTGCCTTGGACTAATAAATTACGTTGTTTATCATACCTTATCCTGGAAATAAGAATCATTTTTTCCTAGTGGAGTTTAACCCCCAACTCGGGGGTTACTTGTTGATGAACAATTATCATAAACGAGGTCTATGGATGGGAGGAATGTCTATGTTTTGTGCCCATTTGGTGAATTTTCATAAAATATAAGTTTACTTTATGTTCTTGTCTCATTTACTATGTGCTTAATTCTATATGTCTAATATCGGTTTAATTATTTTATGATGTTGCATATAAGTAATTGATGTTATTATGCATAATGTTTCTTACACGCATAAGTGTGGTGTCGATATTCATTATTTGTGGTCATACATATTGAGTATTATAGTTGTTATTAGTTATTCCTATTAAGTTAACCTTATAATAATGGTCATGAGTTTATGAGGTAAGGTTGGAACGATCTTGGGCATAGGGAAGAATTTTGCGCATACATGAAGAAACAAATTTGTGTTTGACGCTAGAATGGTTACGCATGAAGTAGTGATCACAGGTTTATAATGGATTATGCACACAGTAATGTTTCTATACTCAACATGCTTTTGCATGCAGCTATATTGTGGCTACATTCATTGTTATAAGTTGTTCTAGAAGAGGAAATTTTGTGTGGCATGAGCCAACTTAAGGTCATGTGCGTTACTTCAAGTATTTATGTGCAAAAAAATGTTATAAAGTAGAATTTACTCACTATATTTTGGAGTAGCATTGCTCAATAGTAATTTGGGTAGATTTACATATTGGTATCATAGTGGTGTGGGGAGAGGTGTAGTAGAGGAACCTAGGTGGGATTCTGGGTATGTTACATTGTGGTATCATAGCGACATAAGTTGAGATTGTGTGGCATGGCCCAGCCTAGGTGGTAGTGGTTGCTACAACATTAATCTCTAAGATAGAAAAAAAATTCCACATGGTTTTAGAGCATTCCATAAATATTTGTATCCTATTAGATATTTTGTGGTTGAAATCACTCTAGTTTTAGGAACGAGTTTATATTTCTACTAGAAATTACTTGAGGGAAGTGCTTGAGCCTTGTTCGAGGTCATTGGGTGTGATAATATATGTTTGTTGAGATGAGAACTCTCACTTATAATACATTTTGATGGGTTTTATTTGTGATAAGAGTTGATGGATTCAATAAATTGATCACTGACATGGATGTATTTTTACTAGGTGTGATGCCTAGGATAACCTATGATAGGTGGTCAATTGTTTCCAGGGGTTTCTAGTGATAGGTGGTAGATTTATGTGATTATTTGTTGGTATGGTTTTATTTTTAGTGGGATAAATAATTAGGAGGATATGTGATGAGAGGACCTATGATAGGTGAAGGATATTCTTCATGTTTCATATTTTTGAATATGGATATGACTTTGGTCTCTTTCTTATCCTCTAACACTATGTATAATGTTCGATGGTATGTGGATAATAGGACTTAGATACATATGGCATATGAAAATTAATTTTTCAATACGATTTAAGAGAAAGGGATAGACATGAGTTTGGAGCTTGATGATGATGCCATGTATATTGTGAGAGGAGTTGGATCCATTTCTTTTCATGTGTCTTCATGTTATGTTCTTAAGATGGATTATGTTTTGTTTATTCTTAGGTTGAAGAATAATATTGTTTGATGATGAAGCCCCCCTCTCTTCTAGGGGTTGAATGACCTCCTATTCAAGGATATTCAAAAATATGATCTGAATGGGCTCCTCGAGACCCTCCTATCCCCCAAATTGGTTTAACATAGAACCCAATTTGTGATGCATACTCCTACTCTCCCCCAGGATTGTGTGACCTCCTCGTCTAGGATCGATCAACTTAGAGAGATGAATCAGCTCATAGGTTCATGTTGAACCTCTTCTATATTCTCCATAGGTCAAACTATTAATTATCAAGCATGAAATCCTCCTCTGGAGAGTTTCTGATTACCCACAGAGTCTTCCATGTGACCCTGGTCTAGAACCATAGGCTTAAACCTTTATTTCCCCAAACTTTGGACCCACAAATTCGCCTGGACAAGATCTGCGGTCCTCACATCTATGATTGATGAGGGCTCTGATCTACTTTGGGACTCTGACTTCTAGAGTTCCATGTGTTCCAAGCACCCCTTTCTTCCGAATTTCCCCATACCCGGAGTTACAGATCAAGTGCCACATGCTCATCCTGATCGATGGTTGATATTCGTACTTTGTGTCCCCTTTGAGTGAATTTCACTCAAAACCCCTCCTCATTTGTTCTCCTATAATATCAATCCTCAAAAGTGGCATATCTTTCGCCATGCGTCCTATCCCAGTAGAGGAATCTGATCAACTCTGGCACTTCGGCCTTCGGGAGTTCGCCTGCCTTCACACTTTCGTTCCTCCATAGTTACTTTCCTTCGGATTAAATCTCCACTCTCCACATGTCTATGAAATCAATGGCTAATATTTTATCTTCTTACCGCTTGGCACTTCAGAAAAATTATTTTCAACACTCCACTTTCTCCTTACTCCTTCCTCCTAAAGTCCTCGATCTATTGATGTGTGTCTTCCATAGATCGGCGAATCTTGTGGACTTCACAACTTCATGATTTGGGAATTTTTGCTTCACCAATCTCATTTTTATCCAGAGTAATCTTCTTCTAGAGTACACAGATATCCACCACATGTCCCTCCTCTGATCGATGACCTTGATGGACTCTAATACATCGCTACTTCGGTGAAGTATGCCATTTTCGTTGCACAAATATTCTGGATCTGTACCTCTCAGACTCTTTTATATGTTGCCATGTATCCTTCTTGATACTGAAGATGTAGATTCACTTCAAAGCCACGAGAATTTGGTAATCCCACACTTACAACACCTTTCAACCTCCAAACACTTGGGGTGCTGAAGGACTCTAAGACTAACTCCCTTGCAAATCTTCCCAGATCTAATGGTATGGAACAATTTCGCTTCTTCCTGAATGGATGTTGCACATTAACTTGGGGAATATTAAAGGGATCCTCCCTATTAAAGAATTCTTGCTACTATCTCTTATGAGATTGTTCCTCCTTTGAACCTTAAACTCTTTAGAGGGTTTTCTTGTACACTTAGTCAGATTTCGGATCTGTGCACACCTTGCAACATATCTTCACATGCACTTCTGTGAGCGATATCTCGAACTAGTCCTCCTGAGCTTCTTAGTCAAAGAGTTTGTTGACGGAGTCCTTGCGGATGATATGCACACTCTACATATAAATTCCACATTATCTCTCCTGAGATATAAGTCGAATCAGACTCTATCAACGCACTCCTTGTGTAATATCATGGAAGAGAAACAAGTGAAACTTATTTAATCTTTCACTGATTCTTATAGTTCAGCATGAATTTACGCATTGAACACTGGAACTAATGCATTCATCAGTGTAATTCATGCATGCATGAATACACAAAGTAACAGAGAGTAGAATGTGAACAAAAAACCTACCATTCAATCAAATAGACAAGCATTAGTGACACCATGCATTTGGATCAATATTTCTCTGTTATATTCATTCAAATGCACCTAATCTATATCATCATTCAACAGTTTCTAACTAACTTACAACAATAAAAATATTCAACTAATTTGTAGATATCATCATATTCAACAACCCCAATTGGGAATAGAACACCTCTACTTATACCAAAGGTCTCATAGGGTTCCCTCCGATTACCTATCTTATCAAAATAAAAACTACCAACTACATAATCCTTATTACATTAAAATTTTGAGACAAACAGATAAGAGAAAAAGCTTTAGATTTGTGCTGAAACCAACTACATTAAAGGAAAATTTGATCTCTCCCAATCTCACGTGATCGTTTAACCTTTGAATATTAAATATATCTTGAATTTTTAATCCATTCAAAAGGTTTACACGACACACTAGCTTTTAAAATTAAAAAATAATTCAGACGACGCACTAGGGAGCTGAGCTATCTCTCCATGTGCACTTTGTTGATGATACTCATGCATCATACTCCTTTGGAAAATAATTCATGGACTAATTTCCATGATATCTTGTACCGAATTTCAATGCTTTTGGATATCAACTTCATTTACCCAATTGGCATATTCTATTGGGAATCCTTTACACTTTACCAAATAATCCAAATAAGTATTTCTCCTGGTCTTCTTACTAATCCTTTGATCATTGATATTCTCCATCTGTGGATTTTTTGCTATAATCATTTGATTCTCCCACTAAATCTATTTATGATCTTCTGATTCTTTTGTCTCATCTTTCCTGTAAGGATATAGGTCTGAAATGTTAAATATGGGTGATATACCCACATCCTCTAGCAATTCTATTTCATAATCACTAGCACCAAATTTATTTAGGATCTTGCATGGTCCTATCTTCTGCAGCTTCACTTTGTTATGTGTTCCTCTTGGGAGCCTTTCCTTAATGAGATGTTCTAAAACTTGATCTCCTACTTCAAATTGAATTTATCTCCTATGCTAGTCAACTCTATGTTTATACTCTTTGCTATTGTTCTACAACTGCTCCTTGATCTGATTATGAAGCTTCTACATTTTTGCATTGAAGTCTTCTGCTCCAATGCTTCTGAATTCACTCTTCTCTAGATATCTCAATCTTGGATTCATCCCATACATTATCTAGAATGGAATCCTTCCTGTACTTATTTTTGGTGAGTCATTATATTAAAACTTAGTTTGTGATAGAATTTGATCCCACTTGTTGTGATGTTCAGTTACCAAAATTCTCAACAAATTTCCTAAACTCCGATTTACCACCTCAGTCTATCCATCTGTTTGAGGGTGATATGATGAACTAAAATACATTTTTTCCCCCATATTCTTCCATAATGTTCTCCATAAATGACCAACAAATTTAGTGTCCCTATTTGAGACAATACTCTTGGGCAACCCATGAAGTCTCACAACTTTTTTGAAAAAAAATTTGCAATGTGTTGCATCACTAGTCTTCTGGCATGGGATAAAGTGTGTCATATTTGAGAATCTATCAACTACAACAAATATGGAATCACTTCCCCTTTTGGTTCTTGGATATCCCAACAAAAAATCCATGGTTATTGCATCCCAAGGCCTATCTGGAATAGGCAATTGCTGATACAATCCAATGTTTTGTTTCTTTCCTTTTGCATACTGACAAATCTTACATATTTTTGCAAACTTATTCCCCTCTTCTCTCATACCTGGCCAATAGTATGAATTGTTCAATTGTGCAAAGGTCTTATCCTATCCAAAATGTCTTGTTAGGCCTCCACTATGTTTTTCCTTCAACAAAGTTTCTCTCATTGAACACTTTGGTATGCAAAACTAGCAACCTTTAAACAACAATCCATCTTGAGTCATATACTCTATCCACTGACTTTTATCTCTGATCATGGGGTTCACACATTCTTCATATGCCTCTTTAAAATATGGATCATCACAATACATATCCTTAAGGTGTTCAAACCCTAAGGTATTCACTTGAAATTCCTACATAATCAAACATCTCTTGCTCAATGCATCAACAACTTTTTTAGCATTACCAAAAATATGTTTAATGATAAAAGTGAAATTTTGCATAAACTCTATCCAATTAGCATGTCTTTGATTTAACTTCTCCTTTCTGGTTATAAATTGTAAAGCCTGATTATCACTATACAAAACAAATTCTTTTGGAATAAGGTAGTGCCTCCATGTCTTCAAGGCTTGAATTATTGCATAAAATTCCTTATCATATGTGGAGTAATTCTTCTTAGTGTCATTCAGCGTCTCACTAAAATATGCAACAAGCCTATTATCTTGGCTCAAGACTGCTCCAATTGCAACTCCATTAGCATCACACCTTACTTGAAATGTCTTCCCGAAATTTGGCAAGACCAAAATTGGTTGTTATGTTATCTTCTCCTTCAATATATTAAAACTTTTTGTTGTTTTTATTCGTATAAGATATAATCAATATATTATTACAATGATGAGTGTTCCATATATAGGGAAAATATGGTGAGCATCCATGAAAGGATACGTCCCTTGAATAATCAACAATTATTTATTATTATCATTTACTTATTATGTATGATATTTAATAATCAATAATTATATTATTAATTATTATTCTAAGAGAATGTTTTCCCAATGTTGTCCAAACATCAACACTCCCTCTCAATGAGGGAGAGATTCTGCAACATGCCACTCTTGTCTTTGAAGTATACAAACTTCACCCTAGACTCATGACACTTGTCTTTCAGTCTTGGGAGATGTCTCTCTCCGACCTGAACCGAGGATAAACTCCTTCTGCGACTCTCCCTCTGAGCCAATTAACTTTCTCTAATATTAGGCTCACTTTGGGTCTGCATGTAAAAGCATATAACATCTTGAGTCTTTATCATTCCTTGTCAAATTACCATGACTAGGAAAAAGACTACACCAGGATCTTTCACCACATGCACACACCTATGAGTGAATTTTGTCTTGATGCTAACTCACATGTGGAAAGAACTTCAAGCACCTCGAGTCCATATTATTCCTTGTCATGATCAAGGAAGGACTAGGTCTGGGCCCATTTATCACAAGTTCACCTTTGTGATAAATGTATCCTATCTCTCTTGGTCTACAACCCAATGTAGGAGAAGTTATGCCTAATGTTGAAACATCAACACTCCCTCTTAGCTAGGGAGGTATCTTTCCATAGTAGTACACAACTACTATTCATAGACACGCAATCTCTACCAGTGGCACAAAACCACCATAGTAGTAAAACATTTGTCACACATGGAACTCCCATGTGGACTTCTATAGGCTACTCCTTCGAGGAACACTTAAGGTCAACTCTCCATAGTGTGAGACATCAAGGGTCAACTCCCTTGACATCTCCTCATGTTCTCTAAACATGGGATGATGGGATATAAGCCCAAATGCACTTATTCCTTCTCGAATAAGTGTTCCACTTATCCCTTCTTGGATAAGTGTCCTCACAAATCAATTCAACTCAATTCATAGAGGAGTACTATTTGGAGAATGTTTGTCACACATGGTACTCCATGTGGACTTCTAGAGGCTACACCCTCTAGAAACACTAGGGTCAACTCCCTTGACATGTCCTCATGTGCTCTCCACATGGGATGTTGGGTTATAAGCCCAACCACACTTATCCCTTCTTGAATAGGTTCCCCACTTATCCCTTCTCAGATAAGTGTCATCACAGATCAAATCAACTGAGTCACATATGAGTATGATCTAGAGAATGTATTAGGAAGCTACAAACATCAACACTCCCTCTCAGCTAGGGAGGCATTCTCTGCCATGCCAAGTCTGTCACAGAAGTACTTAAACTTCATCTTGGTTTGGTAAGAACATCAGCAACATGTTCATCTGTAGGAAGGTATTGCACTAATACTTCCTTCCTTTGCACCATGTCTAAGATGAAATGGTGCTTGATCTCAATGTGGTTCGATTTGTCATGAAACACTGGATTATTAGAGATCTTCACAAAACTTTGGTTACCATAATGAATAATGGTGGAATCCATCACATGTTCAGATAGATCTGCAAGGAGCTTGTGAAGCCACATTGCTTCATGGATTGTCATACTTAATGCAATGTATTATTCTTCTATTGTGCTCAACGCCACAAAAGTTTATTTCCTACTACACTAGGAAACCATGAAAGATCCCAAAGTGAAGCAACACTTGAAGGTTCTCTTTCTATCCATTGTGCTCCCTACCCAATCAAAGTCAATATATTCCTGCCATATTATATCAATACTGGAAGTATATCTCATACCATGTTTAACTGTGCCTCACAAGTATCTCAACACATGCTTCACAACAATCTAGTGTGTCTATCTCAGTTGGCTCATAAATTTTATAAGTGCACTCGCTCCATAGAAAATATCTAGTCTAGTGTTAACCAAATACATTAATGATCCAATCAGTTGTTTGTATGGGTTCAGATCAATCTCATCGGAATCAGAAGAAGACACACATAATTTCTTCATATTTGTCACCATAGTTGTAGCCATGTGTTTCAAGTTTAATAACTCAAACTTCTTCAATTTCTCAACCGTGTACTTCCCTTGACTCAGGAAGATCTCGTCAGTTCTCTACCACACTGGTAGTCCCAAGAAGTAGTTAATCATACCAAGGTCCTTCATATCGAACTCAGAGGCCAATTCATACTTTCATTCAATAATAAAGATCTATGTACCTATGAGGAATAAATCATCAACGTAGATGACCAAAATTAGGGCCTCACCATTAACATTTTTGTAGTATAAGTTGGGATCAAAAACACTTTTTTTGAAGCCCAAACTCATCAAGTGTCCATCAATCCTCACATACCAAGCTCAATGTGCCTGCTTGAGTCCATACATGGCCTTCTTCAACCTACACACATGAGACTCCTTCTCATGTATGGAGAAACCATCTAGTTGTTCGATGTATATTTCTTCCCCGATCTTTCCATTAAGTAAGGTTGTCTTCACATCCATCTGATGTATTTTCCAACCCATGGATGTTGGAAGGGCAATAATCATTCGAATAGAAGTGTATCAAGCAACAGGAGAAAATGTATCCTCATAATCTATTCCCTTCACCTGAGAGAATCCTCTAGTAACAAAACTTGCTTTGTGCTTCTTGATGCTTCTGTCAATTGTATGTTTGATCTTATAGATCCATTTGGAAGTCACTATAGACTTCCTTTCAGGTCTCAGAACAATATACCACACATCATTCTTCATGATGGGTTGATACTCCTCCATCATGGCATCTCTCCATACTAAATGCCTTCTCATAACATGAAGGATCAAAATCAATGATGTGGATCATAGCTGTGACATAGCATAGATATCTCTGAGTTATCTTTCTCTCTCAGAAGGTACCACAAGGATTTTCATGTTTTTATTCATCCTACAAAGTCTGACGATCTCTTCTAACCTACTGCAATATCTTTGGGAACATCAACTTCTCCTTTTGGGACTTTGTAACTATTAAACACTGAGACTGAGAGTAACTTATCTACTCTATTAGAAACTATCCTCCTCTAGGGATGCTCTATGTGGAACTGGCTCCTCCACTCTCTCTCTAGAGTTTCTTCCTTGACAACTGCTCTATCTAGAACTGAGAGTGTCTCAATAACTGCGCCCTCTGGAACTGGAGTTGACTCCTCCTTTGTCTCTACTTCCTCTTAACATTGAAGGTAGCTCTTCCTCCTCTAGAGGTAACTCAATCTCTGCTCCCTATGGATGTAGTACCACTTCCCTCTTTGGGAGTGCCTCTACATACACTGGAACTGCTGCCATTCCTACTCCCTCAAGATCTCATGGCTCAACTCATGTACCAAGATTGCTATAATTTCTCTCTCTGAGTCTCATATATATTGTATCTTCCTCCATCACAGGGTCCATCACCATAGCTTGCATTCATGGTCACTGGAAATTCCTCTTCTCTTTGGCATGGTCTCGTCCTAGGAGGTACATTGCTCCTAGAGACTACCTGTCTTTGAGCATCATCTGGTGATGTCACTCCATGACATCATGTTGAAAGGTCTTTCCCTCCATGACTGATTCTTTGCATAAGCTAGATTAATCCCCTTGATTCTTGACTCCCTATGAGTCAGAATTCAAAATAGATCACCCTATCTTCCATGTGATCTCTCTATCCACTAACCAGGTCCCCCTTCTGGAGACTACACCAGAAAGAGAGAAGATCAAGGAGATTGATCTCCTTTTCTCTTTCATTTATTGCACACTAGCAAAATTCATGACATGTATAACATTATTGAGCACCCGTGCCAGGGAAAGTGGCTCAAATACAATAAGACATATTCGAGGCTCTCGTACAAAGGAAAATGGTCCTTCAAAGAAACAAGGGTTCCTGTATCAGGTATAATGACCCTTGCTACCCGTTTTGTTGTTTCCCAATGCCTACTATAGTCACTATTGTCATGAGAAACTAGATTCACTGATAGTTTCACTCCACTTTGATTGTCGGAGTGAATCAACATAGGCTCAAGCATCTGACCAAATAAATCTACAAAATTTAATATGTAGGATACAAAGAGAAACTTGTCAATGTAACTCGTTGGTTTCGAGCTCATGCATCCACTTTTCCATTCATTACACATACCCATTGACTTTAACATTAACAAATAGTCAATTCAAGTGATATGCAACATTACAAGAGCATTTTCAATGGCTGTTGTAGACCATAGAAAAAGAATAACCCTGGTGGACAACTTAATGCTTCTTCAAAATCGCTAATGAATCAATGCCCAGTTACATTATGGAGATCCAATCATTGACTGATAAATTTTAACAACTATAGACTTGATTCTCATGTAAGCCTCCTTATTAGGTTTACCAAAAATATCAATTTTCCATCAACGCATCACCAATTGGTTGTTGCGGTAGCAAACACAATCTCAAACTATAGTTAGCTATAAACAATATTAAATGCTTCTTCAAGATATGGATATTTCTGGACATGAGAGAATGAATTACATGACCATTTCACTCTTTTAGTGCCTCTTCGAAGCTCTTGACATATAGGTTACATTTTCAGGCTTGCACATAGACCCTCATCTTCATAGAATATTTCATATTCTCCACAATCCACCAACGCTCCATTCATGAGAAAACCCTAGACATGGAAAGTTTCGACAGCTACATCACCACAACATTGGCTTATATGGAGGCAGGTTTAGTGCTGGAAACCTTCCTCACTAGTGCCTCCCAGCATGATTCCAACCTTGCTTTGTATCGAGGGCATTCCCTAGTGGTGAACTCCCCTCCTTGGTACATGAATCCAAGAATCACACAGCGGAATCAGGATCCCTTCTAGTGCAACAACTTCTTGGATTTCTTGATGCCAATCTCACCGGTGCACAGTGCTTGAATTTCTTTGTCGTCTTAGGAATTGATTAGTAATAAGTTGCATCATGATTCTTCCGATGGGTGCACCCGCAACGGACCATACACTCTTTTGGTGATCAAAAACAAATCAATGCGACCTTCTCTGACAAAGTCTTTGCTAATGTGTACCACAACTTCAATTTCCTACAAAGATTTCCATCACTCCAATGCCTTTCATCAACGAAATGAGCATTGTATTCTCCTTTTCTACATCTGTTGTACTTTTTCAATGCACACAGCCGCAACCATGAGAGACTTTATATAGCTAAAAGAAGAAGCAACTTTCTTTTAGGATCTTGGGCCCTCCTGTGAGGGAGTTAGCCCAGTCCTGCTTCGATACCATGTTTTTTTTATTCAAATAAGATAATCAATATATTATTACAATGATGAGAGTTCCATATATAGGGAACATATGGTGACCATCCATGAAAGGATGCGTCCCTTGAATAATCAATAATTATTTATTATTATCATTTACTTATTATATATGATATTTAGTAATCAATAATTATATTATTAATTATTATTCTAAGAGAATTCTTTTTCAATGTTGTACAAACATCAACACTTTTCTCAGCCTCTTCTGTCCACTTAAAATACTTGTGCCTCTTCTTGATTTTATCCAATATTGGTGCAAAAATTCCACTGAAATTTCTAATGAATTTTCGATAGAAACTTTCTAATCCATGGAAGCTTCTCACCTCAAATATGCTTCTTGGCAATGACCATTGTTTGATTTCCCTCACCTTCTCTGGATCCATCTTCAATTCATTTGAAGAGATCAGAAAACCCAAATAACTGAGTTATGTCTTCATAAAAGAGGACTTCTTCAGATTTATCGACAACTTCTCATGTTACAGTCTTATCATCACTAATGTCATATGTCTCAAATTCTCTTCTTCATTTTTATTGAAGACCAATATATCATCAGGGTATACAGTCACAAACTTACCAATGAAATCTTTCAATACCTCATTTATCAATCACATAAAAGTACTTGGGGCATTCGTTAAGCCAAATGGCATAACAAGCCACTCATACAACCCCTCATTTGTCTTTAAGGTTTTTTTCCACTCATCACCTTCTCTCATCCTTATCTGGTGATGTCCACTTTTCAAATCTATCTTTGAAAAAAACATTGCTCCACTTAAACTATCCATTAAGTCATCCATCCTTGGCAAAGGAAATATGTACCTGATGGTGATCTTGTTTATGGATGTTGAGTCTGTACGCATTCTCCATCCTCCATCCTTCTTTGAACTTAACGTAGTTGGTACTACACATGGACTCAATATTTCTCTGACCAACCCTTGTCTAATGAATTCTAGACTTGTCTCTTTACCTCCTCATTCTCTTGAATTGTCAATCGATATGCTTCTTTGTTCAATAGATTTTCTCCTGGTATTAGATCAATGTGGTGGCTGATACTCTTGATGGGTGACAATGAATTAGGTAACTCATCCACTACTATGTCAAAAACATTCTCCAACAAGTTCTTAACTTCCTCAGGAAAATCATCCATAGAAGTACTTGTAAGGAAAACTATGGGTTTCCTCACTAGATAAAATTGCATCTTTTGTTCCTTCTTAACTTCACTTAGGATTTCCTTCCCACTCATGAGAAGTATACTTGTGCTGGATTTTTCCTTTACTTTCTTCTCCTCTATTGGAAGCAATATGTGTATCCTACCATTCTTCTTCAAAGTATAAGTATTTTTTCTCCCATCATGAACGACATTCATGTCAAACTACCATGGTCTACCCAAAAAAACATGGCACACATCCATAGGAATCACAACGCATAGAATCTCATCTCTATATCCTCCTATTTTAAATTCAACGAGGTATTGTTTAGTTACCATTACTTGGTGTCATTTCTACAACCAAGAGAATTTATATGGCTTCAGATATGCAGTTGCCTCCATCTCCAATTTCTCCACCATCTCTGTGGATACTAAATTATTAGTGCCCCCACTATCAATTATCACTTTTCACACCCTATACTTAGTCTTGCAAGAAGTCCTAAATAAATTGTTTCTCTACAATGGATTTTAAACCTTTGGCTATGGTTTTAAGAGAACTTTCTTCAACATCATGGATTTTCCATATTCTTCACCTTCTTCTTCAACATTCATCTTCTACGCTTTCAAAATGTCAGTTCATTCTCTCGAGACATTCCCAAGACATGTTTCATGCCTTTCAATAGGCATAACACCTTACCACTCCTCCTCAACTTCTTCCTCTTCCTCGAGGAAAATAATTTCTTCCAGTAGACTATCACCCTCGAGAACTTCCTCCTCTTTATGAGTGACTATGTGGTTTTTCATTCTCACCCTTGAGCTTTTGTTCCTTATCATGGACAATTCCCTTACCTTTGTTTGGAATTCTTCCTTTTCTTCACTGGTTCTTCTTTCTGGCCAACTTCTCCTCTACTTTCAATGCAATATGATAAACATCCTCCATTTTCCTCACTTTCATCAGGTTGATTTCATCCTGGATCTCATACCACATGCCATTTAACAAGTGCATCAACCATGCACCAATCTGTAATCAACCTGTACCATAAACAAGTGCATCAACCATGCACCAACATGTAATCAACCTATACCATAAACAAGTGCATCCAACCATGTACCAAGTATGTACCAATCGTGTGTCAACTACTCATCAACTATGACTCATCATTATGTACCAACATCATCAACTATACACCTCATGTATGTGTGCCAACTCATCAACTACCTGTCTCAACCATGTACTCAACATGTACCACAACCAAAATCCCTCATCAATTTCATCATCCAAATCTGATTTGTATCTCCGTAATAGACCTGGTGTATATGATCACATTCCTTAGAAAGCACCATCAAAAGAATTTATCCTTCCTTGCATTTTGGCCTTCTTTTCTTCACCTTCACTCAGAATTATGGTTTAGATATCATTGGTTACCTCAGACACATATATATATTCAATATGCTCAAGTGTGATTCAAATGAGAGAGCCTTGCCTATTATTTATACTCTCCAAGTAGCTTCCTTAAAAACATCTTCTAGGTCACTTGTCCCACTTTCCTTATTTTAGGGTTGGGTCCACTTCTAATTTCTCCATTAAATTTATTATTGAAATAATTTT
>JASDQU010306249.1:55819-87113 GCA_032191745.1 Picea mariana
TCATATTTACTTCTTATCAACCATGACAAAACAATAATGAGTCATATTTACATCAAACAATATTGGGTCCATTACCTAAACCTTTGTGCTACAGGGCTTTCTTCAAGGGTTGACATCAATTTGAACCAATCTTAATCAACATATACTTTGGGACTCTGACTTCGGGAGTTCCGAGTGTTCCAAACACCCCTTTTTTCAGAAGTTCTCCGTACTCAAAGTTACAAATCGGGTGCCACATGATTGTCCTGATCGACGATTGATATTCGTCCTTTGTGTCCCCTTCAGGTGACTTGCATTTAATTCCCCTCCTCATTCATTCTCTCTTAGTATCAATCCTCCCAAGTGGTATATATACTACCACACTTCCTATCCCAGCAGACACCTCATATGAGCTATTACAATCTGGCCTTCGAGAGTTTTTCTACCTTCACACTTTAGTTTCTCTGGAGTGACTTTCCTCCAAAGTAAAGTCTATGCAATAAATGAATAATATTTTGTCTTCTTGCCTCTTATCTCTTCATATGAATTATTTTCAATTCTCTCCTTTCTCCTTACTCCTTCATATCGAGGTCCTCAATCTGTTGATGCATTTCTTCCATAGATAGACGACTCCTATGGACTTCATGACTTCATGCTTCAGGCATTTTTTTCACCACTCTCATTTTCCTCTGGAGTACTCTTCTCCCAGATTACACGGATCTCAGTCTCATGTACCTCATCCAATCGATGGAATTGATATACTATGTTACTTCACGACTTTGGTGAAGTCTTCCCTCATCTCCATGAAAATATTCTGGACCTTTACCTCCCAGAATCTCTGATCTGCTTCCACACATCCTTCTTGATACCAATGACGTAAATTCACTTCGTAGTGATGGGAATTCAAAAATCCTGCACTTACAACACCTTCCAACCTCTGAAAACTCAGGGGGCTAAAGGATTCCAAGACTTAATCCCCCACAACTCTTCCTAGATCTAATGGTATAGAATAATTCTTCTTCCTTCTGAACGGATCTTACATGTTCACTCGGGGAATCTTAAAGGGATCCTTCCTATTAAATAATTATTTCCACTATCTCATCTAAGCTTGTTTCTCCTTTGAACCTTAAACTCTTTAAAGGGTTTTCTTTGACACTTAGTCAGATTTTGGATCTCTACATGCCTTGGAAAAGATCTTCACATACACTTCTAAGAGCGATATCTTGAAATACTCCTATTGAACTTCTGAGTCAAAGACTCTATCGATGCACTCCTTGCGGACGATATGTACACTTTGCATACAAATTCCATGTTATCTCTCCTTAGCTCTGGGTCTAATCAGAGTCTATCAATGCACTTTTTACGGACAATATGCACTCCTTGCGTAAGCTCGTGGGAGAGAAACAAGTGAAACTCATATAATGTTTCATGGATTCATACAGTTCACTATGAATTCACACATTGAACATTGGAACTCATGCATTCATCAGTGTAATGAACACATGCATGAATACACAAAATAACAGAGAGTAGAATGTAAACAGAAAACCTACCATTCACTCAGATAGAAAAGAAATATCAACACCATGTATTTGGAACAATATTTCTCTGTTATATTCATTAAAATGAATCTAAGCTATGTCAACATTCAACACTTTCTAACTAACTTCCATCCATAACAATATTCAACTAATTTTTAGTTATCATCACATTCAACAGCCCCATTCGGGCATACAACACCTCTACTTATACCAAAGGGCTCATAGGGTTCCCTCCGACTACCTATAATATTGAAATAAAAGATAACAACTACTTAAGCCCTGTTACATTAAAATTATGAGATAAATAGATAAGAGATAAAGCTACAGATATGTTTCAAACCAACTACATTAAAGGAAAATCTGATCTCTCTTAATCTCACGCGATCATTTAGCCTCTAAATATTAAATATCGCTTGAATTCACAATTTATTCAAAACTTTTACACAATACGCTAGCTTTTAAAATTCAAAAATAATTCAAAAGGTGCGCTAGGGCATTGATCTATCCTTCTATGTCTGCTTTGCTAATGATGCTCCTACATCAATTTTTTACCATGCAGGTTCAAATTACCCGCACAGTCATTCTTTGGCGCTTCTAGTAGCATTGAGTGGAGAGCGATATCTCCTCCACTAAGATCCTCTCTTCGTATGACCTCAAGCTATAACCTTAGCTCAACCTTGTTTGCAACTTTGGGCTTCGACCGTTTTGACTATAGCTTACCCATTTTTCTTTGAGCTTCGAATTGCAAACTTACCCAACAAGAACTATGGTTCTCATCGCTCTAGCAACCAACTATTGTGATTTGTTTTGGGAGTTTGGCGATCCCTACTCTCTAACCCACTTTCAAAACTCCAAACTGTGAAGTGTTGAAAGACTCCATGACTAACATATGTGAAACTCTCCTAGATCTAAAAGTCTAGAACAATCCTACTTCCTCCTGAATGTATCTTGCTCGTCAATTTGTGAACTATTAAAGGGCTCCTCCCTATTTAAGAATTTTCTCTCGCTACCTCTTCTGAGCTTGTTCTTCCTTCAAAATGATAATTCCTTAGAGCATTTTCTTTGACACGTAGTCAAAATTAACCCTGTGGAGGTATTGCAACATGTTTTCATCCATGACTTAGATTCTTTGCGGATGATTGTGCACACCTTGCAACAGTTCTTCACACACTTCTACAAACACTCTTAAGTTACTCCTCCTTATTTTCTCAGTCAAAGAGACTCTGTCGACACACTCCTTGCATATAAAGATCCAAGTTGTCTCTCTTGAACTTCTTAGAATGACTTCTTCGATACTTATCCAAATATATACTCTACGCACATCTTGCAACAACCTTCCTTCAATTTAAATCTTGATGGGTGACTGTGCACTCCTTGCAACAGTTCTTATACGACTCAATTGTTCCTCCTAAAAAATATGAATCTGTGTGTGTTTTTTCCTATGCACATTTTCAATCTATCCCTCTTGAAATTTCTGAGTTAAAATGGACTCTGTCAACGCACACCTTGCAGACACTTATGCACTCCTTGAAAAAAAAATCTTCACGTTATATATTATGAGCTTCTGAGTTGAAATAGACTCTTTCAACGCACAACTTTCTGACACTATGCACTCCTTGAATATGATCGGAGAAGAGAAACAACTTCATAGATTCATACATTCAACCATGTAAATTTATTCATAACATAAGAACAAGTAATAATAGAGAAATGAAAGTAAACATAAATCCTACCATTCATTCATTCAGGTAGACATAGTAACAACAACACCAAACATTTGGATCAATGCTTCTCTGTTATATGCATTCAAATGATATGTACATGGACTCATGCAATGCTCTTCTATGGGTCAAGAACTCTTAGCTTCAAAAATATTTCAGCAACAATAATCTTAGCTACAATACTCTTCAACATCCTTCAACTAAATTTCAACAACAACCTTATTTGGGCATACATTACATTTATTTATACAAAATGATCTCATAGATATTTTCCCTCTGATTACCTTAGTGTGATCCTATAAAATTAAAGGTTTCAACTACTAAGGATTTATTACAATAAATGTTTGAGATAGATAGATAAGAGAAAATGCTTCAAATATGTACTACAAGCTACTACATTAAAGGCAAATACACTCCCCATCGATCTCATGCAATGGTTCAACTCCTAAGCATTTAAGACGTTCTTTAATTACAATCTTTTCAAGATATTTAATGACATGCCATCTTTAATATTCAAAAATCACTTCAAAATGTGCGCTAGGGCACTAAGTTGTCTTCCACTTGTGCTTTGATGACGATGCTCTTGCATCATTTCATTTTCCTATATGACAGATATATAGTGGATAGTTTCTTTTGAGGGACAATTGTGCATCATGAGTGATTGTAGTCTAGTTATTTTGATGAATTTGTCTAGAGGTGTGAGAAAGGGTGGCCTTTGTAAGTTACTTTTTTATCTAGTGGCACTTATCCATTATAATGGGATGTTGGAAGAGCTCTCTAGATTTTAGGAGGTGTATGCATGGTGGGATGTCATGGATATAGGTTCAAAACCAATTATATGTGCTACGATAACATATTGTGTTGAAAAATACAATGATACTTATATAAATTACATGATCAATACTCTAGCACAATGGGAGATTTTCATGATCAAAGATGTGATATTTCATGAGAATGTGTGATATATTATTTCACAATATTCTCCTTTAGTGATTAAGGAGAGAGAGGAGGATAGGTATGGTACCTTGATAGAGGGTGTTGCTGAGATTAATTATAGGTTCAAAATTGATCGGAGCATCATAAAGAACAATGCTAGGATTGATGGATTCTTATCAAGACCATTTAGACACTCACAACCCTCTTCAGGTTTTCACATCAATAAAAATATATATAAAAACATATGGCACCATTCTCCCAAGGTGGAATTGAAAAATTTTGATGGTTCTGACCCGTCAAGATGGGTCACCTAGATGGAACATTACTTTTCCCTCTAGGGAATTACTAATAACATGATAAAACTAGGGGTAGGGTTCTTGTATATATATCCAAAATTATGGCAATGGTGGGAATGGAATAAAAAACATATGTAGTCTACATCACTTGGAGTCATTTTGTTAAATCTATTAATGAACATTTTGAGAGAGTCATTTTGTTAAAGCTATTAATGCACATTTTGAGAGAGCTACTCACAATCTGGGGAAAATTACCAAGTTACACCAAACAAAATCAATCACCAAATTTATGGCTACCTTTGATAAATTATCCATATGTACAAAAGACTTAACATTTTATTTATATAAAGAGTGTTTCATTAGTGGACTCAAGGAGGATATTTGAGCACAAGTCAGAATGAAATGTCCTCCTACATGGTTGGAAGTGACTTAGAGGTCCCTAGAAGTAGAGACAATGATCAATGCACAAATAGAAAAAACATCCTTCATTCCATGTACTCATCCTCTCAAGGGTAATTCCCCAAGCACATATCCTACCAATACCTTAAAATTACAAATGTTGTCTGCAACATAAATGGTAAACTACCAAATACATGGACTCTTCTATGATTTTGATAAAATATATGCTCCAGGTCATTGGCATAAATAATAAAAATTATTCTAAATTGATATGACCACTCATGCCTTGATTAATAAAAAAACTATCGAAGAGACACTAGATTTAAATGTTTAAAAAACCATAAGTTACATTTAGGTATATGTCTAACCTCCATTGCCTCATGAGGAACCCTTAATCTCCATGCATACAGTATCAAGCATTTCAACTCCAGAAACCTTGAAACTCACAGGCTATATCAAGCATTGGAAGGTTGTAGTCATAGTTGATAATGGTAGTACTCATAATTTCTTTCACAAGATAGTGACTGAAGAAACTTGTTGTTTTTTACAGTCAATGCACAACTTTAAAATCATGATTTCCAATGGAGGTATGATGAAATGTGAGGGAAAGTGTGAAAATTTAAAACTCTAGATGAGATACTATCAGCTAAAATCCCATCTATTTATTGAAATTTTGGTAATATGCTTGTTTAACCATATACAATGTCACATCATTGTCACCCAACCATAGGCATTCTCATATTCCACACCTGAGCACACTAACCTTTACTTAGAATAATTCCAGCAGGCCTACTCCAGAACCAAAAGATAGACCCTAGTTGCTAACTTCAGTAACAACTCAATACAAGTAGAGTGATCCTTCTCCAAGGGTAGGGAACAAGAGAAAGATTCTCCATATTCACAAAAAAGTACCATACACAACTGCAACAGTTGAAGCTACACTAATCTCTCTCTCAAAATTGCACCATACTTAGCAATAATATCACAAAGAATATCACCAAGAATATCACTAAGAAAATCACCAAGAATATCACCAAGAAAATAACCAAGAGAGAGACCAAGACCAAGAGATGAACATGCACCCTTATTCCTCCTTACATATTCAATTTCATCTCTCAACAAGAATTGTTCACTAACTGAGTGTACAAATGTGCTAAAGAATCCTCTATTTATATTAATCTATCCAATGACTTTCCTGGTTGGGCCAACCTGACTATCCGGTAATTATAATTTATTTTTATCTTTTTCCTGTAGATATGACTTGTATTTATGGAATATAATATTCTAATATTATTTATTCTGCTAGGTTGAATTGTCTTCTAGGGTTTCCACACATATGTTTAATGGCTCACTTGCTTCCGGAATATTCTATTGTAAGTCATAGGCTACATGTGGAGGTTAATACCTCCCACATCTACCAAAAAATCAACACTCCCTCTTATCTAGGGAGGTATTAACTAAGATGTTCTTCATGTAGTGGTATAAAACACATCCATCCATATCACATGGCATGGAAAAGAGTCACATGGTCTTGTAGAACACTCTACAGGTAACATCACCATAACCACATAGGCTTATGTATGATCAAACATATAATGTAACAAGTATCACCATGATAGCCACACATTAACCATCTAGCTAGAAAACACCTCCAACACTATTGCTTGGCCTTCCAGCTAGTAACCTCCAATGCTACTGATCGACACTCTAACTAGGAATAATTTTTGACACTACTTGTCGAAATCTAGTTCATATAGAACTAGTAACTCGTCATCTCACATAGAATCAAACTCAAAAATTTATCAGTCCCTCTTAATGATGAATGTATTCTTCTTGGAACTACCATTATCGTTTCTTCTCTACTTATGCACACCTTTTTCATTTTCATGTCATAAATAATGGATCTATATGTCATAGTAATTCCTTCACTTTCAATGGATTAGCATACCAGCCTTCGCTGGAGTATCAACATGTGTTAGGGTAGTATACCAACATGTGCTAGAGTACCAACTTGTGATGGGGTAGAATACCAGCCTAAGTTGGAGTACAAACCTACGTTGGGGTAGCACACCATCCTGTGTTGTAGTACCAACCTGTGTCGGGTTAGCATACCAACATGCATTGGAGTACCAATCTTCGTTGGGATATCATACCAAACTATGAGTACCAAATGGTTAGCATACCAATATTCGTTGGGTTAGCATACCAACATGCCTGTGTTGGAGTACCAAACTACGCTGGGGTAGCATACCAGCCTATGTTGGAGTGCTAACCTATGATGGTTTAGCATACCATCCTACGTTAGACTACCAACCTACGATGGGGTAGCATGGCATCTTGTTTTTGAGTACCAACTTGAGATGGGATAGCATACCATCCTATGTTGGAGTAACAACCTATGTTGGCATAGCATACCACCCTATGTTGGAGTGCCAACCTACACGGGGGTAGCATACCAACTTGCATTGGTATGCCAACCTACGTTGGGGTAGCATGCAAGCCTGCATTTTTTACATGTCAAAATTCCTCACTTTGATAATGTCACATTCTCATTGTCGCTAGTGTCGCAAGTGTCTCACTTTTGTCACAAGTGTCGTAAATGTCGCATTCTCATTCTACATGTGTTTCATTGCAAACAAAACCATGGAAACACTTGATACATCCTCTAGAACATGTTAGAATAATAATCCACATCATTTAACATATGAAACAAAGTGTTTTTCTATGAAAATTGGTCATCTTGACATTTTTTTGGAATATCAACGCTCCCCTGCTCATATGTAGGGGGTGCTAGTGCTCTTTCTATATCTATCAGGGAGTGTTGTAGAAACTTGTTTCCCATTTTGAAGGAGTGTCAATTCATTGAGAAAATCATGTGAATAAATCCCCCTTTTCTCTAAGGAAAACTAGAGATGATTTGAGTTGGTTTTGCTCAAATATAATCCTTAGGATGCATCTAAGGGAGATGCCACAAATGATGGAGTCATATCCTCAACTAATACCAAATATAACCAAGGTGGTTGGTCCTTTGGAACCCTATAAATGGATGAATTATCATGGTGAAAAAGGAGGAAAATAATCAACAAAAGTATTGTCATTCTGATCATGGATATTTTGAGCAAGGGGTTGGACAAGGAAGATTTGGAGAAGTTGTTGCAACACCATCCATGATTGTAAGTGTCTCTTTCAATTTCTCATCAATATACTTGGCCTATTCCCTTCTATTTTGTGTATCACACACAATATTTTATATTATATATGAATTCATTTAACCCCATATGGTAGAGTAAGAGTTTCCTTGTTTCCCTTTGTTATCCATAGTCTTGCAGGTAAAAAGCTGTGCAAAAGGTTTTGGACATCAAGTTCGCATTGAAGAAACGAAGAAAAACATCAAAAATAGGTACAATCACCTTTTTCTCCATCTCTTTTTTTGGCTAGTTAGATAAATATCAAAGGGATGTTAGTGTCCATTTGTATCTTTCTGTATTGGTATTAGGGGTCTAGAATCCAAGGGTATATTCACCTATCCGTAGGGGAATTATTCCATAACAAAAATTGGCATCTCCACTAGTGAGAAAAGCTTTCAGTTTTGGTTTCTTTCCTTGGCTCGTCGTTTCATTTTTCCCATATTCATATCTCGTTTGTTGATTTGATCCATCCATACATCTCTTGTATTTTCTAAAGTTATCTTACATAGTCTTTTGATTGCACTTCCTTAGTTTATGAATTTTCTAGGTTTTTCCAAAGTTTTTCTCAGAACCCATGCCCTCTCTAGTTACAATCAAATCATTGATTTCCCGATCGGCACTTCACCAGAGTGTTTTAGGGAGCGTTGTAGCACTCTGGTACTGTTACTACCAAAGCGTTGATTTTTGCTTGCCTTGAAAAATTGTTGACTATCTATTTCCTGGGTGTAGTTCTTTGGTCTTTCTCTCTAAATAAAGTCATGTTCTATCATTTTATCTCTTTCGTTTGGCCTACAACTTGCTTCTTTTCACCTTTTTAATCTTTGATTGGATTTTTTTTTGTATTTCCTTGTCGCAAAATCAGCCTTTTTCTTCAAATTTGGGTTATTTTCGTTGCTTTCTCGTGCATCTGATCAATTAAAGATTGTTATAAGGAAACTCATTGATCTCCTTATCTTTTACTTGATCCTTTATCTTTACCCATTTCTCAAAGATTTATTAAGTGTGTTTATTTGTTTTTGGTGCTTTTTTTTGAATAGATAGTTTGTTTTTCTTTCTGTCTCTTATCAAATGTTGAGAGTTCCTTTGATTGTGTGGATTTTCTTCCCATTTTCCAAAATTCACAATAGTGAAGTATTGTTTCATTATTAGTGAAACAAGAAGCATTAGACGAATCATTTAATTCACATTTAGAATCAAACAAAGGGATACATTTTTCATTGTTTTTTAGATGTCGAAAAGGATTTGTTTACGAATTAACACTTAATTGGATTATTTTTTAGAACAAATTGCATGAAATTTTTCACATTCTTGTGTTTGGTAGTGGAAGAAAGAAAATCTTCTCCTTCCCATAGATAGAATTTCATCAAAAGAAAAATTTTCATATCATTCTTTTACTTCTTTGGGATTCAATTCAAAACATCATTAGTTTCACTCTCATTCACCTTTCTGTAAAGAACAACCACTAAAATCAACTCTAATTAAAATAAATCTAGAAATGGTTTATTTTTTCATACATTTACACGAACAATAGACTAGGACTATCACTTTGGAATAAGCTGTGAGAATAACTCTCCAAAGAATTCAAGACAAACTCAGAATCTTGTGATAGGGAGAGTAAATCCAATTTTCGTATAAGCATAGATTGGATACCCCTCTCACACAATGGTTATGCACGAGGTCATGTTTGGGAGAGAAACAAAGAATATCCTTATGAGGATTAACCATTTGTAGTAGTAAGATCGTATATTAGGGGTTCTTCTTGAGATTCAAGTGTCTTCATTTGGTCTCAGATATTTCTGAATTCTGAATCCATTTGGGGTCCTCTAGAGTTTTACCAATCCATTTGTCCTCAGTTCTCTTGAAGGAATTCAGACTTGATATCCTTCCCATACATTCGAATTTGACTGTCGACTGTACCGACGCAGAGGATGAATGTGAGGTAGACACAATATTTAAGGTCCTTACATGAGGTTATGGTGAAGGGAATTCTTTTTTGTACCTGGAACAAATGTTGTTCAAAGTCACTCGGGCTCCTTGGAGGGTAACCCAGGGGTCAAATTGTGAGGAAGCTTGCACCAAGGTGTAAGTTCATTAAGAAGGTCACCAACATAGCCAATCCACCCACTCATATCCTAGCCCATTTCTCACTTTGATCATGTGATGTTGGATTTCATCACCAACTAGCATGTTCACTAAGAGAAGGCATTGTTTGCTTGTTGGTTTTCTATATTTTCAGCAAGTATTGTTTATTTACTTGATTGTCTTTAAAAATTGAGACTATAAACGATAAAGGACTTCGTATATTATGTAGTATGAAAGGTATTCCCTTAGAAGGATACCAACCCTTACCTCCTAACTGACCCGAAGAGATTTATCATGAAGAGGTTGTGAGGAATTCAGATGCTGGGAGTGTTGCTACTTATTTGCTAGAAAATCCTGAAAGAGACATGGTTACGATTGAGGAAGGAACCCTTCCTATTAACCCATATTTCAAATTTCCCATTGAGCCACTCCTCTATTTGGACACTTTTGGTAACGTTATAGAAGAATATTACCCTGTCCTACCATCAAGGCCATATACTGAATCAAATATGGAATCCACACAACCAAGATTTCATGATGAGTACACAACCCATGTCTGTTCTGCTGACATCGTAAATCCGCAACAAACTCTTGTTCATTATATATGGAGAACTACTTCAGGACTTTACCTTTATGAAAAATTCAATTTTAGTCGGCCACAATCTCACCCTCTTACCTCTATTGGTGTTGCAGTAGGACCATCAGGTCAGACTATTGATCGTCCCATCGTACAAGTAGTCAATATTGCTACCATATCAGTACAAGTTCAAATTAAAACTGAAGTCATGTTTCTGAGTCATGTGAAAAATAAATTTATCATTAATCCTACTATACCTCTTCAAACCATAGATCCTTATATTCCAAAAAACCTTATTCGGACACATGTGCATCATGGAATAAAGAACCCTGCCAGACACATACACTCAACTGTGGAGAAAATCCCTACTAGGGGGAAACCGTCATCTAGATGATACTTCCCTCCCAAGGGAAAACCATCCTTACACACAACCATGACCACTATGGGTAACCACTTTTTGTTCGTCAAACCCCAGTTGTTTCCCAATGAATGCTAGGGGGAAAACCTCCTTTCATTGGAAACCCTTCACAATCCTAGGGACCACCGCAAGGAGGTAATTTTCATCAACCGTATCAATGAGTTCCATCATACATAAACTCACAAGGGGAAATATCAAATCCTAATATTTCTAGATTACATTCTAGAAAACCTTTCCCAGAGGTCCCAAAGCCAACTTGACATCCTCAAGGAAAACAATCTTATCCTCCTCAAGGGCCACATCCTCACCCTCCTCAAGGACAACTTGTTTAACCTCCTCAAGGGTAAACTGTTTATCCACCTCATAATACTACCACAGGTTACACAGGTTATCCTCCCCCAGGCCAAATGTGATTCCCCTTTCCTTTCGTGAAAGTTCCTCAACAGATGAATCCTACATATGTTGGTCAAAAACCACAGTACATGGGAGAGCCTACTGGCTACAACTATCCACCTCAACCTATTTATGGCCCTACTAGTGTCCCCATGCCACACCAATATCACCCTCGGTTTAATATATAGTTATCATTCTTATCCACACTCAATCTATCTGATCTCTCAAGATTGACAAATGATACCATATTACATTGTCCATTCTATCCATTTATTCATGTTAAATTTCCTTATGACATCTCGAAATTTTACGTTAAACCTGGAGAAGGCCCTAGAAACCACATTATTACGTTTCATCTATGGTGTTCATCAAAATCACTTATGCATGAATCTATCTGGTTACATCTTTTCTAGCCCACACTTATGGGTTCTGTAGCCAAATGGTACATTGAGCTCCAACGCAGTACTTTTTAGGATTCTAATTGCCTTGCCATGCATTTTCTCACACACTTTAAATTTCCCATCTATTACAATACTGGTATATAACTCTTGACCTCCCCTTATCAAACCAACGTCATGCATATCTCTGATCATATTCATGAGTGGAGACAACGAAGAAGGTTGATCAAAGAAATCATTCCTGACCAATTGTTGGTTGAATGGTTCACTAATATATTTTACCTCCAATTTCTCTTGATGTAGCCATGGTCCGTGTCATCATTGAAGAGGAATCCATTGCTCATGCGCAATACTTGGAATTGGTTTACTCCCAATCTAGTACTTTGTACGAATTTATTGTGAATGTTCCCCATACATGGACCAATCCATCAAAACCATCCTCCACACCTCACATGGATGGAGTTATCAGTTACATCAAAAAATAATCGAGCTCACAATCAA
This sequence comes from Picea mariana, assembly GCA_032191745.1. Taxonomy (NCBI): domain Eukaryota; kingdom Viridiplantae; phylum Streptophyta; class Pinopsida; order Pinales; family Pinaceae; genus Picea; species Picea mariana. The sequence continues at coordinate 68,249 of JASDQU010306249.1, forward strand.
CCGGCTCAGATAATCGCCTAGTTACTACACCCACTACCGGTTCAATTTCACTCTCATCCACCTCCACCCTGAGTCAAATATCTGAGGTGAATGCAGTTCAATCTGCTTCTCCACAACAGTCAGGTGGGAAGAATAAAATGAAAAATAAACCAAAGAATAAAAATAATCAAAATTAAAATCCAAAAAACACCCACTCAACCACCTTCTATTGATAAACAACCACAACGAAAACCAAAATTTCCATGTCTCATTTGTGGTGACAATCACTACACATGATATTTTCCTCATCGTGACAAAGTTGAAATTTTTTTTAAAGGAAATTCCCAACCCATTTTGTTAACACAACCTTTTCCACAACAACAGTCCCTAGTTACGCAAGCCCCTGCACCTTCGATAGGTGGAAACCCAAATCATCCTCCTAGTAAGGAATCTTCATCGAGTTCCCACATTTACATGTTTAATGGGATAGATTTAACCACTCATACTATGACATATGACAGTATGTATAAACTTGATAAAGAAAAGGTAGCTAACAATACTATGCCGGATCCACCATCCACCACCATTACTCCTCAATTTGGGCCACTCTATATTGAGAAACCTACTTTCGAATCTATCTTATGTATTCCCAGGAGCACCATTCACAAGACAAATTTTAATCATAATTCACGTGCCTCTCAAAAGTACAAGATCATTGAAAATTTCACCAAAGGACCATGTGCTATGTTAGCTCTCAAAGTTATACAACATTTCCCTAGTCAACGTAGGACTCTCTTCACCTCCATTGGAGAAATAGATCCTCAGTCATCTAATAATATCACATTTAACCTCGATAATTTAAAGTTGCAACTCTCTCAGCAGCTTGATTTCTAGATCGATGTTGTTTTCCACAATCAACATATTCATCGCACGATCTTGGATGAGGGAGCCTCCACATGTGTCATGTCATTATCTTTTTGGAAATGTTTAAAACCATCTGTTTTTAATCAATACCCTACTATATTACAAGCATTCGATGGGAGAGGACTTATTCCTCATGGAATTTTCTAGTCCTTATTTATTCAATTGGGAGGAAATATTTTCTCAGTAGATGTTGAGGTAGTCAATGCTCCCCTCGATTACAACCTTTTGTTAGGAAAAATTTGGTTTTATGCCATGAAAATCATCGCTTCATCGGTGTTTCGATGTGTACAAGTCCCATATCAAGGTAAAATTGTGACCATCAATTAGTTAGATCACTGCACCCCCGATGCTCACACTCATGCAACCAACAACATTCCTTTTTTGGGAGTTTCCAAGACCACTTATGAAAGTGTAGGAGTAGGTATTTTAAAATAATCTTCACTTATGGGTACATTTCCTGCACTTCTTCCTCCCACTTCGCAAGATATTTCCATGATCAATATGATCTTGACTGTGTCATATCAATCCTACAACTCATCTGATCCATGGATCGTGCCTAGTCCTTTAGATTTTGATGCATTAGGTGACACTATGACACTTAGTCCTGTAGAGGATGCATACGATGCCATCTAGTCTACCTCTCTCTCAGTAGATGACCAACATTTGTTGGCGTCTACTGCTTACTCATTGCCATCTTGGTTGGATTCCCTATCCTCTACTTTTGACTACATCGTCCATATTTTTCCATTGGACAAATCCATTATGGAAATGCTTAGTATCAAAGAGGCACCTTGGGATGATAACCACCATTGTTCATCCTTTCTTCCTATTTTGGATGAAATTGAGAAAGATATACATTCTATCTTTCCTAGCGATATTGTTGATTGACCCAAATATCCAATACTTACTCAAGATACCATCTTTGAGGGGAATTTTGGAAATATCTCTTATGCGATTACTATTCACATATCAATCAAAGAAGGTATTGTGGAAAATGTTCATCTAGGTGAAAATTGTTCACTTAAATAAGTGGCAAGTTATACTACTTTGTTCAAATAACTCCATGACATATTCAATTGGAGTTACAAAGAAATTATAGGGATCGATCCATCGATCGTTGTGCATGAGATAAAAACTTAACCAGGCGTTAAACCTGTAAGAAAAAAACTTCACCCAGTTCATCCTAAGAAAACCGCTACCATAAAGGCAGAAGTTGAAAAATTGTTGAAGTCTAGTTTTATTTATCCTATCCCCTTGACCGAATGGGTTTCTAACATCATTCTGGTTGCTAAGAAAAAAGGGACCATTCATTTCTTCATCGATTATAGGGATCTTAATAAGGCTTGTCCCAAAGACAATTACCCTACACCTTTCATCGACCAAATTATCGATAATTACATAGGAAACGTCATTTTTTTCATTCATGGATGTTTTTTTGGGATACAAATAGATTGAAATTCTACCAGATGATCAACATAAAAAAACCTTCATCTTCCCTTGGGGGACGTTCTCTTATCAGAAAATACCTTTCGATATTAAAAAAGTTGGAGCTACCTTCTAGCAGGCCATGTCATATGCATTCCATGGAATAAAACATATTGTGGAAGCCTACCTCGATGAATTACCCACTCACTCGTCTCATTGACAATACCACATTGGCCACCTACATTTTTACCACATCTGTTTGAACCCCCAAAAATGCATCTTCGCTATCGAATCAAGAGGACTCCTCGGATTCGTCATGTCCAAATATGGTATTAGGGTGGATCCCTTAAAATTTAAAACTATTCTTACTTTAGCCCCTCCCAACAATCTGATCCAACTGCAAAGTTTGTAAGGGAAGGAAAAATTTCTTCGTCGTTTCATTTGTAATTACGCCGAACTAACTCAAGGATTTATGAAATTGTTGCAGAAAGAAACCCGTTTCATATGGGATGGCACTACTCAATGCTCATTCGATTCCCTTAAGCATGCCTTAACTAACATGCCTCTTTTTCCTTCCCCAACTTCCATTATTTCTATGGTGTTACTTCAAGAGGATAATAATGACAAGGAACATGTGATATACTATCTGAGTAAGGTTCTATTAGGTCCTGAGCTCCGATATTTGCATGTTGAAAAGTTGGCTCGAGATGCATTTATTGTCATCCAGATATTTTTCCATTACATCATGTTACACACTACCACGATCATCATAGACTTGAACTCCATGTACCATATTTTTACTCGTCAAGTCCTTAGGGGAAAATATTCCAAATGGATCGTTATTTTCTAGGAATTTGATCTTGAGTTTTCCAAATGGAAAGCTAAAAAATAATTGGTCTTTGCGAAATTGATATGTGATCTTCCCCATAATGATGAAGATAATGAACCCAATAATTATCTTCATGATGAATCCTTGTTCCTCAATAGTAGATATTATCCTTGGTATGGATATATTCTTCTCTATCTCCAAACTCAATTTTTTCATCCAAACATCTCATGTGACGAACGACATTGTATTCGACAACATTCCAAATGCTACCTCATAATATACAAAACCTTATACCATCATGGCATTGATATTGTCCTACAATGTTGTTTAAGCCACGATGAGGCTAAATGCGTATTAAATGACTGTCACCTTGGATCTTGTGGCGGTAATCTCTCTGGTATGGATACAACCTATAAAATCTTACGTGTTGGTTATTTTTGTCCTTCTATGTTCAAATATTGCATAGAGGCAATCAAAAAATTCCCACCCTGTCAAATCTTTCAGAAAAAATTACATACCCACCCTGCTCTGCTGCATCCCATTATTTTCGTCAACCCCTTTGCAAAATGGGGCATCAATTTTATGCAATGTAATCCCACCTCAGTCGGGGGGGGGGCATGATTATATCATCATTTCCGTTGATTACTTCACTAAATGGGATGAGGATATGCCTACATTTCTTAATGATGATCATAGTATAGAACTCTTTGTTTTTAACCACATCATAATTCGATTTGGTGTCTCACAAGATATTGTAACCGATCATGGCTCACACTTCCAAAACCAAATGATGAGTGAGTTGCACATCAAGTTGGGTTTTCTCCATAAAAATGCATTTCACTACTATCTTCAGGTGAATGGACTAGTTGAAGCCATCAACAAAGTCCTGAAGACCATGATCCAATGCATGGTGGGAAAAAACAAAACCTTTTTTCACTTGCAACATTTCTCTGCACTATGAGCCTATCACACTTGAGTGAAAACTGCAACTGGATTCAAACCATTCCAGTTGGTATACAATATGAAAGAAATGTTACCTATCGAATGTGACATCCCTTTGTTGAAACTTACCATATAAATCCTACCTCACACTTCTACTGAAGAGGAACGATTCCTGTATATAACCAAGTTAGATGAAACCTATCATGATGCTTCTCTCATCAAGGAGACATATCAAAAATGAATGAAAAATCAATATGACAAATCTATTTGACCTTGTGCTTTTGTAGAAGGAGATTTGGTCCTAGTTTATGATAAGGCTCCTGAGAAACTGGGGGCATGAAAGTTAGAACCCATGTGGCATGAGCCATATACCATAAAACATGTGTTACACAAAGGCACCTATGAGTTAGTCAATTACGATGGAATATATTTCAATGGGTCCTGAAATTGGCTTTACCTCAAGAAGTACTATGCATAGAATATCTCACATGTGTGATTTATAGATTATTGTACTATATACTTTTGACTTGGTGTGTCTTTTCTCTTATGTTCACGAGTTTTGTCTCAGTTTCTTATACTTTATTTTTTGATTGCATGTGTATATGACATCTCCCTTTCCCATGTATTTCGAGTTTGCGGATGGCACTAATCGACACACCCAAAACAATTCTTCTGCAGTTTGGGTCATCTACCACTATAGTGAGTTAGTGAGTTCAAGAGCAATTTGCTTCAGATCCATGACCAATAACATGGAAAAATATCATGTCGTCATCAGAATCCTAACCGAAGCATCCTCTCTAGGTATAACTCATTTGATTATTAACTTAGACTATGAACTTGTGGTCTATAAACTTAATCAGAAATACACCATTCACAACCCAATATTATTACATCTCCACCTAACGGTTCTTCATCTTGAAAAATCGTTTCAATTTCTCCAATACAGATACATACCAAGAGAACTCAATAAAACTTCGGATTTGTTAGCTAATTACATGTTGGATTGGTATCTTGTGCACAGATAATTTTTTTTTGAAAAACATGAATCACATGTACACAAAAAAATCACATAAGATAAAATGCAACATCGATAGCAACTGGAAAATGTGTGTGTGTGTGTGTATATATATATATATATATGGGTGATAGAAACATTTTTTTTATTGAAAATACATCATCAAAATGTACATAACGGGGAAAAAATCTTCGACCTTCATGCCCATAACATCATCATAAGGACTACAAATAAATTGAGGACCCTAATCATCCTCCTATATCACATTTTGCTATGCATAGTGTTGATTTTTCAATAGACAATGTTAAGAATGAAGTTCATTCCATTTTAGCATTTAACATCACCATAACCAATAATGGTGTAGCAACCAAGATCACAAGAAGAAACACCATGCACAAGAACACAAAACGTATCTTGTGAAACCCTTCATAACAAAGGAAGAAAACCTAGCCAAATCCTTTTCTATATTCTCCAAGAGAAATACCTTCACCACCAAGAAAACCTAGCACACAAGAGGGTGCTTGCAAATCCTAGAAGACTAATTCCCAAGAGAGGTGCACACTTTTCCCAAGTAGATGTACTTGCTGAAATGTCCAAACTCACACAAAAGATATGATTCCTCACTGGGGAATTTACCTTTACGTATAATAGAATGAACATGTCAACAGAAGTGTCTATTCTCACAATAGGGCCAACCTCTGTAGCTCACAATATAATTAATATTAACCAGATTAATTATCTTCTACATTAATTATTAATCACATTAAGGTGGGGCTGACATGTACCCTTTACATTAAAATTAGGGTTACAGGAAGGTCTGAATCTTGAACAATATAGAAAGGGATATTACACACCCACTATTCCTCATCCACTAGGGGGACATCTATAAGGATGTCCATATCTATGGCTCACTGCATTACATAGAAGAACCACTTCTTCACTAGTGCTCAACCACTAGGATCACGTTCACTTGTACTCATCCACATACACGTCCACTCAACATATCTACTTTCCCACTGCATTACACAGGAGATTCATCTAGAGTTTCTCATCAACTCTCTGCTAAGAGAAGGCTAATACATCATCTTCATTTATTCTCTCATGACGTTGCACCCAACACTTTGGGATTTCACATGTTAACCTTGTGCTCAGCCACAGGCACGTCCAACTCTGCAAATCTCCTTTCCCACTACGTTACAAAGGATAATCATCTGGAGTTATTTCTCAACTCTCTGTAAGGAGGAGGCCATCTCTACGTTCCAGTTATGTCTCATATAGGAACCACACACCCCTCTCATGGGCTCTCTCTCAAGTTTGTGTCCTAGGGAATGTCTCACATAGCTGCAATCATTAACACTCCCTCTGATCTAGGGAGGCATTCTTCATCATGCCAAGTCTCACATGGATGTACTTTGAAATTTTTCTTGCCTATAGTCATAAACACTCCCTCTCAACTAAGGATGTATTCTTCACCAAGTTAATTTTGTGAAGATGTTTGCAATCTGCTCATGTGTAGGAAGATAATACATGTGTACTATTTTCGTCTACATCATATCTCTAATATAATGATGTTTCGATCCATCAAAAAACACTAGGTTCTCAAATATATTTACACACGTCTCTTGTTATCATCATAGAATCTATCTCATGATCAAGTAAATATGTCAGAAGCTTGTGAAGCCACATTGCTTCACACATTCGATGCTATATACTCTACTTATGTGGTACTCAAGGCCATAGAGTTGTGTTTCCTACTGCATCAGGAACCCATGGTAGATTTCACAGTAAGACAACAACCAGATGTCCTCTTCTAGTCCATTGTACTCTGTTTCCATTCTACATATCCCTGCAAACTCAAGTCTTCACTCGAGACATATCACATGCCATATCCAATTGTGCCTCGTAGATATCTCAATACATGTTTTGTTGTTGTCTAGTGAGTTTGTTTTGGCTGACTCATGGAATGACTAAGTACATTCACTACATAAAATGAATCAAGTTTGTTGTTAACTAGATATATCACTGATCCAATCAACCGTGGATCAATATCATCTGAATCATCATCATTCATTTTCTTCAAATCCATCACCATGGATTTGCATTTTGTCGTACTGAACTTCTTTAATATTCCTACTGTATATTTTTCGTTGACTCAAGAAAATCTCATTGGTCCTCTATCATACTCCTTGTCCCAAGAATTAGTGCATCATACTCATACCCTTCATCTCAAAATCAAAAGTCAAAGCTTACTTGTATCCAACAATAAGGATTTCTGAATAAGTCATCAAAATCAGGCTCTCATCACCAACACTGTAATAATATAGGTTTGGATCAACAATAATCTTGCTGAAACCAAAAATCATCAAGAATCCATCCATATAATATAGTCTCCAACTCATGGATGGTATTACATATGGAAGTGTATCGGGCTTACTGGAACAAGTGTCACATCATGGAAAAAACGCTATGTTTGTGAGAACCCTTTGTCTTTAGATCTCTCTTTGTATTTCTTGACACTTCCATCAGCTTCATGTTTAATATTATAGATTTAGTTGGAATTTACCACAAACTTCCCTTCCGGTCTCTAAAAAATATCTTGAACATCATTCTTTTAAGATATACTAGTTTTATTTTGTTATGTCATCTTTCCATACTTGTTCTATTGTTGATTCTCCAAGACAAGGAGGATCAAAATCATTGAAGTGGCTCATGAATGAAGGATAGCTCACAAATATATTTTTATTTCTCAGGAAGTGTCATGATGGGCTTGTGTGTTCCTCTGCCTCCTACAGAGTGATCCTAGGTAGGCATTTTATTCCTTACTACAATACCTCTTGGACATATCAACTAGAGAAGCTAGATTAGCTAGAATAATTTTTGTCTCCCTCTGAAATGTTGAAGGGGGAGAAGGTATTGTCTCACTATCAATATTCATATGATATTATTTGGATCTTTGAAAGAGTATCTCTTCTTCAAGGACAACATCTCTTCCTCTCTCAATATTTCTCTGACCAGGGATGTAGATCAGGAATGTCTTTGATGATTCATTGTTTATCCCATAAATGTATCCTTTCTCCCTGAAGGATATAGCTTGGACTTCTTGTAACATCCATGACCATCCATGCCGAGCCATGCTATAGATAGAGAGAAATCTTACATTCTCTCTCTCTGTGGAAAAAATTGTAACATACCCAGTATGCAACTGAGCTATGCCACATAAAATTTTCCAACTGCATGCAATTAAAACATATGGACACAGAACACTTACAGAAGCTTTACTTGTAAAATGTAAATAAACAAATACATTTTGTAAATGCATGGATTCACATTGAATAAAAGTAAACATAGACATGCAACATCTACAGGAAATACCCATAAACATACAGACAATTATAATCACGCATAGGATAAACCCATAAAAATAAACATGTAAATAACAATGCAGCATGTAAATTTATCACACAATTGACACTTATCTTGGTAATAATGTCACCAATTGTGTGTAGACCTTCCACGAACCTCCCATCCTTAGACCAGGCTATTCATCACTCTCAACAATGAGTCACCCCTGAGCTGGGACTAAACTCCACCCGGGTAAAGGGATTCCTAATCAGGCTAAAGGCTCATAGACAACAGGAAAGACTCTATCTCAGGTGCCAGCTAAACTAATAGCCTACAGTCTGTCATTCCCCACATGTTTGTCCCACCCAGGAAGTGTGCCCCTTGTCTGCTCAACAGTCCTTCAGGTGCCCCACTTCCTTTCCAGGCTTCAGCAACAGGCTAGACAGAAAGTCTCAGAGAAATGTAGATGCAATTCAACACCTTCAGGAATCAATCCCCAACAATTCTCTCACCTGAAGAATTTCTCATGGGCCTGACAACCCGCCTCTTCAATATCCCATAATCTTGAAAACCCACCTCTTCATTCAAGTTCCCAAGCTAAGTAGATACACCAACACAAAATGGCTATGGATACGGGTTCAGGTATTGTCATGAAGATACAAAGGATAGCTCAATGGGTGTGAATACTGATGGATGATTGACTGGATGACTGGATGACTGAATGATGGCAAGAGTGATGGGAGAGTGTGTGAAAATGAACTAAGTCCCAAAAATATGTATGCATGTCCCCAACTTGACACTTGTCATGTTGGGAGCTACTTTGGCCCACTTGGCCCCAAATTTAGAAATTAGGATAAAATAATTATCCATACTTTATGGTATAAGAAATATTAATATATATTCCTTTTTGGCTTAAGCTCACTAGCTTATCCCTTTTCCTTAACTTAGCCCCTCCCTTTCTCTAACTAGTGGAGTTTAGTCCCCCATCTCTTTTATCGTGGTCGGCCTGTGCACAATGATGTATTTTATATTAAATAAGAGATATGTACAAAGACAAGTGCACTGGCATTTAACATCTAGGCTCTCTAGCCTAATCAAAACATAAGCATCCTAGCTTATAATAACTGGTTCACGAGCCTATAAAACATAGCATATACACAAAGGCTCATTGGCCTCACAATTGCGCACACTTATGATGTTGCACGTAGTGTCCTGGAATGTGCACACTTCATCCATTTATTTCACAATACATGCACGCACTATGCCATGAAAGGTGCATACAAGATTATATCAAAACAACTCACCAACTTAAGTACATTTTCATCTATATTACAATTGGGTATTCTTCTCGCATTGCATCCTCATGCTCCCAAGTAGCATCCTTAGGACCATACCAAGTCCATTGGACCTTTACAAGCCCTATGGATCAATTCCATAGATGTTTGATTTTCTAGTCCAGAATGCATACCAGATGCACTTCAAAAGTGCCTTCTTGCTCCACCTAGATCACATTCCAATAAATAACATGATTAACATCAGGTATATATTTCTTGAGCAAATATACATGGAATACATTATAAACATACATAGATGCAGGAAATGAACTCATATAAGCTACTAGACCAATCCTCTCTAGGATCTCAAACGACCCACAATAGCGAGATGACAACTTTGAACAATTCCCCAACTTCAGGGAACTTCTGTTGGCCTTCACTTTCAAGAATACATGATCATCCACTTTAAATTCCCTGTGTGTTCTTCCCTTATCAACATAGCTTTTCTACTTGTCTTGGGAAACCTTTAAATTTTTCTTTATTTTTATCATTTGCTCCTCCATTTCCCTGAGAAAATATGGCCCAACCACTGCTCTGTTTGCACGGTTATCCCAACTTACTGGTGTGTTTCACTTTCTGCCATAAAGTGCCTCAAATGGGCTCATCTTTAGAGATGCTTGGTATCCATTGTTATAAGCAAACTCTACCAAGTGTAGGTAGTATTCCCATTTTGATGGTTTATCCATCACATACATTCTTAACATGTCTTTAATCACTTGATTCACCCTCTCTGTTTGTCCATCTGATTTTGTATGATAGGCTATACTAAAATTCAAATTTGTGCCAAATCCATTAAATAATCCTTTCCAAAATTTCGAGGTAAATTTTGGATCTCTGTCAGACACAATTGTCTTTGTTATGCCATGTAATCTGGCAATTTAATTCATATAAACATCAACAATTTTCATTTCCTTGTGCATAATCTTAACTGGAATAAAATGGGTAGCTTTAGTAAGCTTATCCACCACTACCATGATAGAATCATGTTGCTTTTCTATTCTAGGCAGTTTGGTAATGAAATCCATTGTTACAACTTCCCATTTCCACTCAAGAATGGGTAATGGTTGTAGAAATCCAGCTGGGTGTCTATGTTCATCCTTTACCTTTTGACATTCCAAACATTTGGCAATAAAATTAACAACTTCTTTCTTCATGCCTGGCCAATAATATTGGCTCCTGACAGTTGCAACTGTTTTCTGATATCTTGGAAGCCCAACATAAGGCACATTATGCATTTTTCTCAATATCATATTTTTTCAATTCATTAGAATTTGGTACATAAACTCTGCCCCTGTACATGAGAATTTCATCATTATTTAGCTTGTATTCCTCAATTTTCTGCTGCAAAATACCTTGCTGTAATTTTGTCACTAATTCCTTGTAATGTAAATCTAATTTGGGATCCTCTGTAATTTTTTATTTCAAATCTTATTGGTACATGCTAATGGTTGTAGCATGCATTTCATGCACTCTTCTGCTGAGTGCATCAACTACTTTGTTCTCTTTCCCCTTGATATGCTTTATATCAAAGTCATTTTCACTTAGAAATTATAACCATCTGGTTTTCCTAGAATTTAGAGTTGGTTGATCAAATAAATAATTCAGACCATTATGGTCTATTCTTAGCTCAAACCTTTTTCCCATGAGGTAGTGTCTCTATTTCATCAATGCATGCACTATGGCTGCCAACTCCAAATCATGAGTGGCATAGTGTCTTTCATGCTCCTTTAACTTCCTTGATTCATAACATATAACAAACCCATTTTGACTAAGGACTCCACCAATTCCTTCTTAATCCTTACTTGATGGTATCATGACCTAATATCTATCTTTGAAAAGATCTTTGGATCCTTCAATTGATCAAAAAGATCATTGATTCTTGGCAGAGGATACTTGTTCTTCACAGTCACTTTATTCAACTGTATGAAATCAATGCACAATCTTAATGTTCCATCTTTCTTCTTCACAAACAAGATTGGGGCACCCCAAGGTGACACACTTGGGTGTATATACCCCTTCTTCACAAGTTCTTCAAGATACATTTGCAACTCCTTTAGCTTTGGTGTACTCATTCTGTAAGGAGTCTTTGACACTTGAGCTGCTCCAAGATTAAATTTATAGAGAACTCAATATCTCTCTTTGGGGGTATTCCTGGTACCTCCTTGAACACATCTTCAAATTCTTCCAAGACTGCATGATCTTCCAAATTTGGCACTTTATCTCTAGGTGTCTCTTCCATATGTGTTGAAAATATTTCACACCCTTTCCTGTAACATTTCTTCAGCTGTAATGATGAAATTTATTTGATGGTTATTGCCTTGGGAATTCCCTGCACTCTTCTTAGTTTCCCTTCCTCATCCAAGAAAGTAAATTCTTTGTTATGACAATCTAGGAGAGCATGATTTTGGTCCAACCAATCCATCCCAATTAGATAGTCATAGGAACCTAAATGTAAGATTTTCAAATCTGCCTTGGTGTTTATTCCATTCATGTCCATAAGACATGACTCAACCATCTCATTGAATTTTCCTTTGGGTCTGGTAGCCAGCTGCACCAACCAATATTTTCCATGATTGCTTCTTGGTAAATGCAAACTTTCCACCATCTTAGAATCTATATAACTATGACTAGCTCCTGAATCAATTAAAATAGAAATGGTTCAGTTGTTGATCATATCTTCCACTTCAATCATATGTGACTGATACTCTACTTTCTTATTGTCCAGGGCTGCATAGATCCTTGGAGCATTTACACCCATGTCCTCCATTGTTTCAGCTTGTTGTACATTGTGAACAGTTCTCACCTTTGTGAGGACAATCTCTATACATATGATCCCCTTTACAACCCCAACATTGAATAGGTGTTTTCCTTTGCCTTTGACTCCCTACCTCAATCGTTCTAGGTTCTTTAGGTGTTTTTTTTCCCTGTGGATTATTTCTGAAGAAGGGTGGTTTAGATCCCTTCTTCCTCTGATCCATCCTGAATTTCTTTTTGTCTTCCCAAGATTTTTGGAAAGTTGGCCTTGTTTTCTGCTGATCATATAGGTACTTACATCGCCTTATGGTCTCCTCCAATGTCTTGGGATCGTCATATTGTATATTGTCATTGATGAAGGATGGAAATCCACTAAATACCTTTGAATTTTGACTGTCTCATCCTTGATGAAAGAGACATACTTTATCAATTCTAGAAACCTTCTCTCATATTCATCTATGGTCATACTCCCCATCTTGAGTTCGAAGAACTCTTTCATTTTATTGTCATAATATCTTTTAGTCAAGTATTTCTTCTCAAAATACTTCTTGAATTCTATCCAAGTGACAATTTTCTCTTTAATGTGTTGTACCTGCACAAGATGATCCCACCACATGGATGCCTTTATCTTGAGTTGAAAGATGGAAATTATACCTTCTGCATGAGAAGAATAATTATGCAATTGAAAATACTTTCTCATGCCCAATAACCATGTTTCTGCATCTTCATCCTTCTTGTGCTCACCATCAAATGTAGGAGGTTTGATTTTGTTCATTTCTCCTCATAGCTCATCCACCCCAGAACTGTTATGTTTTCTGATAGGGTATGGTTTTGAGATATTACCTTCTCTCTTATTGGAATGTATTGGGGAGTGATGGTGATGTATTCTAACACTTCTTTCTTTTCTTTTCTCATCAGAAGGCTTGTGACTTCCCGATTTGTTTGAGCCACTCTCCTTATCCAATTTCTTTTCTATTCTATTAAATATCTCCAATAAATTCATGTTGAAGTCATCATGTTGCTCCTTGGCTTTCATAAGTCTTTCATTATCATCTTTATGGCTTTGGAAATCCTTTTGCAAATTTTTAATGGTCTCTTCCATATTCATGTTTTCATTCCTTTCATCTCCAAGTCCATTGGAGTTTGTTCCTTCAATGCCCAAATGGACACCCATCCCTCTAATATCATCCTCCTAACTATAAGTTCCCTGTGCCTCTTCCATTCCTATGGACTCTAAGTTTATCTTTATCTGATCTATTTGTTGTTAACTCTGCAAAATGTGAAGCCAACAAAACTTTGTTAGGCTAACTGTTTCAATAATTTCGTGAAAATATGAACCATTTTGGTTCAATAATATATCAGAATCCTTTCTTCTGATTTCATAAAAAATTAAATGCCAAAATCAATTTTCTAGGTGGATATGTAGATTCCATTTTTCAATACCTTTCCAACGCCCTCTCACATACTCAATTCCGAGTCTGGAACAAAAAGTTATGGTCATTTGAAATTTTCCCATTAATTTTTTTGTTCATTTTTCAACTTGGCGCAACTCTATGTTGTAATTATGCATTTTCGCATCTACACCATTAAAATTTTCGTATGATATCAATTGGATTTTTGCATAAACACAGTATGGACATTCTTTCAAAGTTTCACCTTATTGTGGGTTCTGGGCTGCTAGTTACATCTTGCTGAAGTTCTAAGACAATTTGCTTTTTTGGTCTGGAATGCTACAGGTACCTTATTTTCCATATTAAACACCTTTATCTTGCCCAAAAATTTAATTCATCTCTCGAAATGCCTTCTATGGATCAATATCTTTCCATTGGCTTCTCATGTGCCTCAATCTGATTTTGGAGAAGAAAGTTATGGCTCTTTGAAGCTAGTTGGGTCTTATAATTTACCCTCCACTATTTAAGCTGTAACTTTCTCAAAAAAGATCTGTTTGACAAATGATTTACACCATTAGAAAGATCTCTCCAATTTCTTTCGTTTGAGATATAAAAATGGAGTGTATATTTGGTACACCTCTATATTGTGGTTTTTTATTTGCTAAAAACGCTCTTAAGGCCCTCAAAAACACATTTCAAAAAGATGGCGTTCAAATGATATAAAACGTCACAGAAAATCACTGGTTTTCTGTTGTTATTCACCTTCCAAATGACTCTGTGCACACAAATTTCAACCTATAAACCCATATTTACCATGCACTGCAACAACACAAGGGAAATCATACTTTTTTCACTTTAAAACCACTATGTATCACTTCTTTGTCGCACCACTAACTTGCGCACACTACTTTTATGTCGCACGCCAATATCCACCGCACACAGTTTTGGTACCGCACGTTGGTATCCCCCGCGCATAGTTTTTGTACCATGCACTAATATTCCACACGCATTTCACTCAACGCACAAAATGCCAGAGTTTAGTATGTCTCCACTATGCACCAAAACTCTGCGTGCACCATTAACAAAACTGTTGCGCGACAACATATACTCGCAATGCGCGCACAACTACCAAACACCACTACACTATGCCAATACTGCATGCACCACACGTGCCATTATTATGAATGTCCACACCACACACACTTCTTATTTTTATGCACACTGTGCAATGCCAAATTTAGTGCATGCACCCGCACACCAACATTTTTCCACGCGACGCCAAAATTTAGCGCACACACCAGAAAACCACTATTTTTCTGCGTGGTACCAAAATTTAGCGTGCACACCCACACACTAATATTTTTCCGCGCGACACCGAATTTTAGCACGTGCACCAGCAT
This sequence comes from Picea mariana, assembly GCA_032191745.1. Classification (NCBI taxonomy): domain Eukaryota; kingdom Viridiplantae; phylum Streptophyta; class Pinopsida; order Pinales; family Pinaceae; genus Picea; species Picea mariana. Next base: position 83,584 of record JASDQU010306249.1, read on the forward strand.
GCCAATATCAGCCGTGCAGTGCCAAATTTTACCTATCACAAGCTTTTCACTGTGCATCATGCATTTTTAGTGTGCCCACCTGTGAAAATTGACTTCTATGCGCATCAATTCCTCGTGAATTCCGCTGTAGAAATTGGGGCTTTTGCTTTACTTTTTCCCCAATTTACCATAGAAATTCTACAACCAAGAAATTCATTCAATTTCACTCCAATAACACCAATTGAACCTTAGTAATAAAAAATCACTGTGGGTTGACATTTCTGGAATGAATTCACCCAAATCAATTCATGAATTGGGAATTTTAATTACGAATTCTACTCCATCTATCATGGCTTTATTGTAACTTCAAATTCGACCAATTTCGTGTCTAAATTTGCTATAATAGATATTAAATCAATAATATCTTCCCACATGGCCAAATTTCTCAATTTCCCCATGAATTTACCAACTGAAATTGGGGCTTTTCCCAATTTTTGTACAGTATTGTAGCTAGACGCTTTGCAACTCAAAATTTGGCTAGTTTGAAATAAATCCTCTGTGTAATTTTACCTCAACTCAACCTGTTTGGCCCATTCAAGATCAATGTTGAGAACTGAAGCTCTAATACCAATTTGTAACATCTCCGACCATCCATGCCAAGCCATGCTACACTAGAGAACTCTTACGTTCTCTCTCTCTCTCTATGGAACAAATTGAAACATGCCTAATATGCAACTGAGCTATGCCACATAAATTTTTCCAACAGCATGCATTTAAAACATATGCACACAAAACACTTGCAGAAGCTTTACATGTAAAACATAAACAGACAAATAAATTTTGTAAATGCATGAATTCACACTGAATAACAGTAAACATAGACATGCAACATATATAGGAAATACCCATAAGCATACAGACAGTTATAATCACGCATAGGATAAGCCCATAAAAATAAACGTGTAAATAACAATGCAACATGTAAATTTATCACACAATTGGCACTTATCTTGGTAAGAATGTCACCAAATGCATGCATACCTTCCCTGAACCTCCTAGCCTTAGACCACACTGTTCATCACTCTCAACAGTGAGTCACCCCCGAGATGGGACTAAACTCCACCCAAGTAAAGGGATTTCTAATCAGGCTAAAGGCTCATAGACAACAGGAAATCCTCTGTCTCAGGTGCCAACTCAAATAGCATCCTACAGTCTCTCATTCCCCACATGCCTATCCCACCCAAGAAGTGTGCCCCTTCTCTTCTCAACAGTCCTTTGGCTACCCCACTTCCTTTCCAGGCTTCAACAACAGGCTGGAAAAGAAGTCTCAGAGAATTGTAGTGATAGTTCAACACCTTCAAGAATCAATCCCCAACAATTATCTCACCCAGATAATTTCTCACGGGCTTACCAACCTGTCTCTTGAATATCCCACAGGCCTTACAACGCGCTTCTTCAGTCCAATTCCCAAGATAACTAGATACACCAGCAAAAAATGGCTATGGATATGGGTTCAGGTACTTTCATGAAGACACAAAGGATAGCTTAATGGGTGTGAATACTCATGGATGATTGACTAGATGACTGAATGATGGCATGAATGATGGGAGAGTGTGTGAACATAAACTAAGTCCTAACAATATGTATGCATTTCCCCAACTTGACACTTGTCATGTTGAGAGCTACTTTGGCCCACTTGGCCCCAACTTTAGAACTTAGGATAAAATAATTATCCATACTTTATGTTTTAAGAAATATTAATATAATATTCCTTTTTGGCTTAAGCTCCCTATCTTAGCCCTTTTCCTTAACTTATCCCCTCCCTTTCCCTAACTAGTCGAGTTTAGTCCCTCATCTCTTTTATCATGATCGGTCTTTGCACAACAATGTACAAAAATAGGTGCACTGGCCTTTAACATCTAGGCTCTCTGGCCTAATCAAAACATAAGCATCCTAGCTTATAATAACCGGCGCACCATCCTATAAAACATAGCATATACACAAAGGCTCGCTAGCCTCACAATCGTGCGCACTTATGATGTTGCACGCAGTGTCCTGGAATGTGCACACTTCATTAATTTATTGTGCAGTACATGTGCGCACTATGCCATGAAAGGTGCATAAAAAATGATATCAAAACAACTCACCAGCTTAAGTACTTTTTCATCTAGATTACAATTGGGTTTGGCCTTAGGGATCTTACACTTCTTCTCTTTGGGTACATGTAAATACACTAGGCACCCAAATATCCTAAACTGTTCAATCTTAGGCTTCACTGTGGTGAAGGTTTGGAAATTATGTTTTTCAAATTTTGGTGAAGCCTCTTATTATGAACATATGATGTGTCATGCATGATTCAACCCATGGAATCATATAAATATTCTGATCATGCATTATTGCATTGGTCATCTCAAGGATGGTTCTATTTTTCCTCTTTCTCAAACAATCTTGACTCCCTCCGAGTCAAGTGAATCCCTCTAAAGGATAAGAATCTTCCTTTTTTCTTAACTTGTTTGGAACAAGAAAATAAGAGGAACCAAAACAAGAATATCATCTAAAGGAGAATAATGAGTACATATCTAGAATCAAAACAATTTAAGGATTGTTGTCACAGCTAAAACACCTACTTGTAATGTAGAAAAATTTAGGAATATAGGTTAGAGGAATGAAAATTACAGTAATCAAACCTGGAGTCTTCACTTCTAGTGTGTTGTTCCTCTGAATGCATTGAGATCCCTCTAGATTCAAGACTAGAGAAAAATATTCCTTCGTCCTGCAATTACCATCATGACAATGATGCAAATAATATATATACAAGTCCATACCTAAGTGTGTTGATATGATTTCTCCAATGGAACATGGTTGATCTCTATCTTCTGACATCTTCATGAAGGAGGTATGTCATAGGGAGACATTTGTGTATCACCCACAATAAGTATTCCTTTGAAGTCTTGTCTTTCAAGAACATGAAGTTGCTTGATCCCTCAATCTTATCTTCCATCATAGTTTTGTTCATCATAATTTTAGACTCTTCACAACCCTTTATCAAATGGGCTAGAAAACCTAATGGCTAGGCTAGGCTAGCACTTTTAGGTTTTTCTGGACTTATGATTACCAACAATAAGAATTCAAAAGATAGGAGAACACTGGTGAGTTGAAGAGCTCCTTAAATGAGTTACAGAAACCCTAATACTAAAATTTATGCAGAAATTAGCGAAACCATAGCAACACTAGGGCCAAACTTTCAAAATGCTTGGGATTTCGATATGAAGGTTTTTAGAGGTACGCTGAAGGAGGGTGTACACTCCTATTCCCTTTTTGTCCCCAAATTCCAAGTGCCAAATGTTGAAAACCTCCAGAAGAGCAGGTCATATGGATTTTCTGGGAACCCTAGGAGGGCCATATGATTTCTGAAAGAGAGAGAGAGAGGATGATTGAAGGTTGTTTATGTAATGGGTTCTTCAATACCTATTCTCTAAAACCATGTTGATTTTTCAATAGACAAGGTTAAGCACGAAGTTCATTCCATTTTATTATTTAACTTAACCATA
>JASDQU010306249.1:96698-108528 GCA_032191745.1 Picea mariana
CTTCTCAACAAGGGAAGAAAACCCAACCAAATCCTTTTTTATATTCTTCAAGAGAAAGACCTTCACCACTAATAAAACCTAGCACAAAAGAGGGTGCTTGTAAATCCTAGAAGACTACCCCCCAAGAGAGGTGCACACTTTTCCCAAGTAGATGTACTTACTGAAGTTTCCAAAATCACACAAAAGATATGATTCGTTAATGGGGAATTTACCTTTACTTATACTAGACTGAACTTGTCAACAAAATTGTCTACTAGCACAACAAGGTTGACCTATCTAGCTCACAATATAATTAATATTAACCAGATTAATTATATTTTACATTAATTATTGATTACATTAAGGTGGGGCTGACCTATATCCTTTACATTACAAGTAGGGTTACAAGAAGGTCTTACTCTTGAAAAATATAGCAAGGTATCTTACACACCCACTAGTGATCATCCACTAGGGGCACATCCATAAGGATATCCATATATCTGGCTCACTACATTACACAGAAGAACCATTTCTTCACTAGTGCTCAGCCACTAGGATCACGTTCACCTATGCCCATCCACAGGCACATCCACTCAATAGATCTTCTTTCCCACTTCATTACACAAGAGATTCATCTAGAGTTTCTCATCAATTCTCTGCTCATAGGAGGATAATACATCATATTCATTTGTGTTCTCATGACGATGCAGCAAACACTTTGGGATTTCTCAAGTTCACCTTGTTCTCAGCCAGATGCACATCCAACTCTGTAGATCTCCTTTCTCATTGCGCTACATAGGAGAGTCATTTGGAGTTCTTCTCAACTCTTTGTAAGGAGGAGGCCATATCTATGTTCCAAGTCTCTCTCATATAGGAACCATAGACCCCTCCCATGGAATCTCTCTCAGGTTTGTTTCCTGGATAATGTCTCACATATATGCAATCATTAACGCATAGAACACTACTTCTCATGTCACTTCACAAATAAAATGTTTGAGACTTTTGGGAACCCCAACTGTATGTTGTTGAAAATGTAGAGGCACATATCCCCTCTTGAGGGGTGGGACACCCATGTTCAAACCCCATAGGTTCCTCTCTACCTCTCAAATCCATCATGCTACAATGTTGTGCTCAGTCGCTACATGTGCATCTCCACGATGCCCCAATGACAACATCTCCACAAGACATGATGCTCCTCTGTCTGCATGATGGAACAAAATATTTTAGATTCCTCATTGTATAGATAATATATATATATATATATATAAAATTTATGTGGAAAGGTTATATTTCATACCTGATGCATCCCATTGGATTCCCTCAGAGAGTACTAGTTATGCCCTATCTCGAAAATCTACCCCAGCATAGGGGAAGTCCTCAATAACCACTAACTATCTCCTCCACCATGCAAAGAAGTCAATAGTGAATCTGAATACTAAAGGCTCATTCCAAACCCCAGGGGATAGGATGGTCCACCTCTCCATACGAGGTTTGGTCACAGGATGTGATATCAATGCAACATGTGACTGCATCTCATGGATCCTCTCTAAGAAAAATTAATCTAAAAAAGAACCGTACCTAAATTTCTTCTGTCTTTCGGTCCTGCATTTGGATCTTTTTTCCTTGACATTTCTAAGGAACCCTGCACTCCAGTTGAGAAATATGGGTTGTAAAAATTGTAGGGAATAAGAAAGATTTTAATTCAAAGACAAGTGAGCACTCATACTCCCCTCCAATTTGGTGATGGAAAAAATAATGGATCAAAGTGATAAATCTCTCACATATTTTATCACAATTCAACCACCCACCAACCATGACCCTGGTATGCAACGATCGACAATGTATGCCTTGGTTAGTTAAGGAGTTTCCCGATGTCTGGACAAGAGAATATGTGACCCTCTCCTCGAAATCCCCATTGAAAAAATATACATCATCTAGTTTGATTTCAATAATGTGCAGTTCGATGCGAAACAATTTCTCAGTGTTTTCCCATAGACCAATCAAATAATGAAGTAGTAGTACTTCCTTTCTCATATTTTTGAGCTTGAAGTATTTGATTAAGCCACAGTTTTACAAATCTTACCTCGCTTGATTTTCTTGGAGAGTGGCAATATCATGGAACTCATTTTCATGCTCTTTCCACTCTATCATGGCTAAGCAATAGATGAAATCTTAAAATACAACATTTAAAACATCATTAGTCATTTTTTTATAGAAAAACATTGCCTCTATTTAGCCCAAAAATCAAAAGAATTTTGAGCTATGCTCCTAGATCTCCCTCAAAACCACCTACAGATCACTAGCACTCCCTAATCATATGCACCAACACATTGAAATCTCAATCGACACTCCCCTGGGTTCTTTGAGGGAGCGTCGGTCTGGTTCGATGCACCAGGGATTCCAAAGGAGCCCAGAACACTCAAAACAAAAGCTAAAATGCAGTAAAAAACCATGAAAAAGGATGAGTAGGAAAAGATGACAAACCTACTCAAGATGAATCTAGAAATTCTCACTCACATCTCTCGTAGTCGATGCTTGAAAAAATTATTCAAAGAGGTGGAAAATCCAAAATTTAGAGGAGTATGGTAAAAAACCAAATGGTAAATGAAATTTTGACCTATTTAAATATTTGATAGGTTCATTTTGATTATTTCTCCTTATTATAAAGACATTTGTCGGGTTTTTAATCATTTTTTCAAGAAGTTACTAATGTTTTAGGCTCATAACAACTTGTGTTTACAGGATTTCGAGTAGCATCTTTCTGTAACCTTGTAACATTGATCAACATAATATTTTCTCTTTCTCGTGCTCACAAAAACATGAGAATGTAACCAAGTAGAATTTTATCACTTTTTCAGACTCATAAAAGTTATGTGAAAAAGGAAACCCCTGGACTCATCTTAAATCTCTTTTCAGACTCTCTAAATATGAAAAGATCGACAAGTGATCTTGCTTCCTTTCATTCTCATTAAAAGGTCTCGAAAGGGTGTCTTACGAGTAATAGTTTATCGCTTTTTGAAACCTTAGGGACTAAAGTTACGAAAAAGTACAATCTTGGACTCACCTTTGAGTTCTTTTCAGACTCTCTAAACATGGAAAACGATCTATTTTTCCTTCTCTGGACTCGCTAAACATACACATTGAAGTGCCCATATGGGACCGAACCCTTACTTCTTCCAGTTCCTTAAACAAAGGAAGACGGGCTTACCGAAGTTGAGTTATATCGAGCATGTGCTATCCTGCTTGAGCCCATTAAAATAAAAGTAGGTACTCATCTATCTGGATGAGGGAAAAATTGAAGAAAGTGGGTCAATTTTCTTGAGAATTTTTACAAACAACTCTTGCAATCACCCTTGAACACGATAGTTTTTTTAACCTTTATCCTGAACACTTAGATAATATGCTAAACCTATGCACTGAACCAATCCTATGAGTCTTTCCACTCCTTTGAGTCATCTGAAGAATTCCACAACACCCGATACATTATGTTTTGGTCCACTTTGCATTTATGTTTCCAAGTCGCATGTCATGCCTCAGTGTTTAAGGGAATTATCCACCTCAAGAGTCAACCATCTAAAAAATTACCAGTTTTCTTACCCATGTCAATCTATCATTTGCTTGATATATCTCATCAATTCTTGTGTCATTTTCATTTCGATAATGGGGGATACATCAAGGCCCTCCTTCGATGATTATTTTCCTATCAACTTCAACATATCATTCAAGAATTATACTTAGAAACCAATTAGTACCTTGGGACCTGCATGCCTCAATGGCAAGCCTCCTCACTTCCAAAAATGGCCTTACATCATTAGCCTCTTATTCACATTCACTGGAATGTACTAGGATACCCTGGGAGTCATTGACATCATTGGTGATTTCCCTCACAATTGTTAATAATATACACCAATGACCGGTAATCAGGTGGTTTCTACCATGTTCGACATCAACTCATTTATTCACATGGATATATTTGTATCACATCAAACTTGGGACAAATACCCTAGGTTGATCATTCACTGTGTCATATTCTTTACCCAGGTTGTGAAGGAGAACATTTGAAGATACTGATATAGTTATGTTGTCTCATACATCCATGTTGTATTGGTCTATGGATATGTCTTATCATCTCATAGATCCACTATGTATTTTGTAAGGTTATGATCTGTCCATGTCATAGAGGTATGGATCCACATTGTATCATTGGTGTCCATACCCTTAGTTAGTATCATCATGGATTTGTAGTGTATTTATTGGTGTCCATACCTTGATTCATTTATTACCCAAGCATAGGTATGCCTGCCTTGGGTTTGAAACACATGATAACATTTTTTTTATGGTTGTTTTCAACTTCTAGAAAGTTCTCCAACTCCATACCCTTTCTTCGAAAAATCTACAAAGCATTTCGGTCATCATCTTTCATGTTTTGACTTCACACTTTGGGGTCCAATATGTTACATGTCAAAATTCCTCACTTCGATAATGTCACATTCTCATTGTCGCAAGTGTCACACTTTTGTCAAAAGTGTCGTAAATGTCGCATTTTTTATTTGCATGTGTTGCATTGTGAACGACACGATGGAAACACTTGATACATCCTATGGAACATGTTAGAATAATAAGACACATAATTTAACAGATGAAACAAAGTGTTTTTCTATGATAATTGGTCATCTTGAAAAAATTTTGGAATATCAATGCTCCCCTCCTAATATGCAGGTAGTACTAGAGCTCTCTGTCTATCTAGCAGGGAGTGTTGTAGCGCTATGTTTCCCATTATGAATGGGCTATGATTGGTTGAGAAAGTCATGGGAATAAATCCCCCTTTTCTCTAAGGACAACTAGATATTATTCGAGTTGGTTTGGCTCGAATCTAAGCCTTAGGATGCATCTAAGGGAGTTGCCACAACTGATGGAGTCATATCCTCAAATAATCCAAAATATAACCTATGTGGTTGAGCCTCTTAAAGACTATAAATGGAGGCATTCTCATGGTAAACAAGGAGGAAAATAATCAACAAAAGTATTTTCATTATGATCGTGGATAGTTCGATGAAGAGGTTGGACAAGGAGGATTCAGAGAAGCTGCTACAACACCATACATGATTTTAATTGTCTCTTTCAAGTTCTCATCAATATACTTGGCCTATTATGTTATAGTTTGTGCATATAACATAAGATTTTCTATTATAGATGAGTTTGTTTAACCCAATATCGTAGAGTAGAAGTTTCCTTGTTTCCCTTTGTTGTTTGTAGTCTTCTAGGTAATAATTTGTGTGGAAGGGTTTGGACATCAAGTTCACATTGGAGCTGCAAGGACAAACATTGAAAATAGGTACATTCACCCTTTTATACTTCTCTCTTTTTTTCTAGTTAGGCAAATCTCAAAGGGATGTTAGTGTCAAATTGTATCTTTTTGTCTTGGTATTAAGGGTCTAGAATCCAAGGGGATGTTCACCTGTCGATAGGGGAATTATTCCATAACAATGTTGGAGTACCAAGTTCTCCTGGGGTAGCATACCATCCTGCATTGGAGTACCAACCTACATTGGGGTAGCATACCAGCCTGTGTTGGAATACCAACATGCACTAGGGTAGCATACCAGCCTGCGTTGGAGTGATAACTTGTGTTTTGGTAGAATACCATCCTACATTGGGGTACCAACATACGTTGGGGTAGCACACTATCTTGCATTGGAGTATCAACTTGCATTGGGGTAGCATACCATCCTGCGTTGGAGTACCAACCTGCGGTAGGGTAACATACTAGCCTACATTGTAGTTCCAACCTGTGTTGGGGTAGCATACCAGATTGCATTGGAGTACCAAACTGAACTAGGGTAGCACCCACTATTGGGGATCTCATCACTTCTCTCTACAAGGGAACACATCACTTCTCACTACTGGAGAAAAAAAACATTTGGACCACTCCAGGCTTGTCGCTGAAAGAGTCTTGGTCAACATATATGCTACCTATTTTTTGGTAGAAATATACTATATTCATCGGTAGATAGTTTCTTGTCATAGTCTTCTCCCTCTTGCTGGGAGAATCCTCTTGACATAAATCAAGTTTTGTACATCTCTAGGCTATTTACCTACAACATGATTGATCTTGTATATCAACTTGGAAGTCACCACTTACATCCCTTTTGGTCTCGGAACTGAGGAAAAGATATCTATCCTAGTCCTTATCACTAGATTCCTCCTTAGACATTGTAGAAAATTCCGATGAAGCAAGGGAATATTCCTATAATATCTCATATATCCTAGAAGCCTATGAAGCTTCAATCTATCCTTCTCAACCAATGGCATATTTTTGTTAGTTCTAGAATATGTCTCTCTCTTCCATCTAAATCTGAAAGTCTTTGAGTTTCCATTCCCCCTATGAAGCTTGACTCCCTCTTAGTCTGTGTAATCTTTGGAGACATATTCTCCTCATGATATGGCTCATCAATGATGCATCCTTCAAAGTTTCATGGGACCATCCTCATCTCTTCTTGGTTAGTACAATGATTCTGGGTAGGCCCTTCTTGCTCCACTAACTCTTCCTGATGATCTGAAGAGTGAAGAACTGCACTAGAGGGATTTGTTTGGTCATATTTGGATCCTTCTGCTCATTACAATCAATATCCATATGAGATACTATGTATATCGCAAAAGTACCCGTCTTCGTATTCTTCTTCTTTGGTACATGGATGTATATGGTTGCGTATACAACTTCTTATCTATATAGCCTACTCCATGTCTCAAACTAAAGACCATATAATCTGTTTTATCCTACAACTATCCTTATAGATTTCCTCAGAGTTATCACCGATGACCTGCCCAAAAAAAGGACAATGAAGGGAAAAATAGTAGACAAGAATAATACTATTATAATAATAAAAACAAGAATGAGAACAATAATCACAATAGCTCCTTCTTAGAGCTATTGCTTCTGACATGTTTGTAACAAGAACCAAAATAAAAATACAATAATAATAAATATCTCCTAGAGGAGATGTTATTTCATCTTGCAAGAATTTATATGAATAGTACTCATATGCTTCCAAGTATTCATTTTATTTAGCAGTAATAGAACCTTTCAAGGATTGTTATCACAACTAGTGATGTAGAAATTATCAAACTTGATATGTGAAAATTTCAAACTTATTAATTTAATCAAACTTGGAACCTGGAGTCTTATATTCAAGAACAAATTTTGTTGATTTTTTTTCGAGTCTCCTTCACTCAACATGACAACTATTCTCTTCAACCTATCCCTTGTACTTAAGACAATATGCTTTGTAGACAGAAATTTGAGTTAGATAATATAGTGCAAATAAACTCTAAAGTGTCAACCTTAATCAATATAATACTTTGACTAAATTCAAATTATATCTTCAACTTTGAACATAGGTTACTATAACTTCAATAGATAAAAAGACAACTAGATGTTCATATGATTACAATAATTCCATAACAGCTAGAGGCATATGAAAAAAATCAAACCTAGAGTGCATTGTTCCTATGAATGTGTTGGATTTCAGATCCCTCTGGATCTACAATTGTTTCTTGGAATATAGAACCCTTTTCCTCCAATCATGCTCAAAATAGTGATAGAGTTTAAACATATCTAAGTACATACATCTAGCAGTAGCGATAGGTAGCGGTAGACAGTGGCATCATTGGATAAGAATGAAAAGAAAAGACGAACCCTAAAACTTCAAAGTGTTCCAACTTGAAATCTAAAGGCAACTGCATATGCGCTAGGGTAAGCTGCACTAGAACAAACAAATATTAGGCCCAACATTGCACATAAACTCTACTACAAATGGTACTACAATTGGTGTTGCAACTGGTACTACAATTGGTGTTGCAACTAGCACTGCAACTGGTGTTGCAAGTTGTACTACAAATGGTGTTGCGATTGGCATTGCAACTGGTGTTACAACTGGAATGAAGGAACTAGCATTGCAAACCTAGGGTTTTTATGAGGAAACCCTAATATCTCAACTTCATAAATTTGCAAATATGATCCAAGGAAGAGATGCAACCTACTTAGGAGACCTTCTTAGTGAGTTTAGTAAGTTCTCAATGAGCTTGGCAATGGGGGAAAATGAGGATCTTCCTTCCAACAATTAGACTGTTATGAAGGAAACCAACTCTGAGACAATGTTAAAATTTTGGTATGATCGTTTAACCATAGACAATGTAACATCATTGTCACTCAACCATAGACATTCACATATTATACCCCCAAGCACACTAACCTTTACTTAGAATAATTCTAGCAAACCTACTCTAGAACCAACAGATAAACCCTAGTTGCTAATTGCAGCAAAAACTCAAGACAAGTAGAGCTCTCCTTCTCCAAGGGTAGCACACAAGAGAGAGAGTCTCCATATTCACAGAACAAGTACCATACACAACCGCAACAATTGCATTTGCACTAATCTCTCTCTCTCAAAATTGCACCATACTTAGCAAGAATATCACCAAGAATATCACCAAGAAAATCACCAATAAAATCACCAATAAAATCACCAAGAGAGAGACCAATACCAAGACATGACCATGCACCCTTATTCCTCCTTGTAGCTACAGTTGCAGTTGCAAATTTCCATAACACTTGTGCACTATCTAAGTGAAGAAATGAGCTAAAACATCCTCTATTTATATTAATCTTTTGAGTGACTTTTCGGGTTGGGCCAATGTGACTTTCTGGTAATTATATTTTATGTTTTTTCTTTCCCTATGGATCTGACTTGTATTTCTGGAATATAATATTCTAATATTATTTATTCTCTTAGGATGACTTGTCTTCTACAATTTCCACACATCTGTTTAATTGTTCACTTGCTTCTAAAATATTCTATTGTAAGTCGTAGGTTAAATGTGGTGGTTAATACCTCTCGCAACTACCAAAACATCAACACTATCTGCACTCAATATGGGTGGTTGTGATATAGTATTGGGGGAATAATGGCTATGAATGTTGGGAGTAGTCACGTTGGATTTGAAAAAAATCTCATTATAAAAAATTTGCTCCAAAAATGGGCCTTATAAGAAAAATCATGCTTGTTGAGTTGAAATATCAACAATCAATAGAATTTCAAAGAATTGAGTCAATCACAATAGTTTAGTTGGACATATAAAAGTAAAGGATGATTATGTGTTATATTGTTATTTAATAATAATAATAATAATAATCCATTTATAAGGTCACGACCAAGCTAGACACCAAATTGGTGTATGAGACCCTTTCTCTACCCAACGATATGACCGGTAAAGTATACGAAGGTATACATACCTTGCCCCCCTATTGATTTGAACTAGTGACCTCTTAAGAGGAAACACATTCTCTTAACCATTAGGCCCACATTTGAAAATACTTAACCATATGTACACTTTAGCTTAGTTAAGATCTTGGTGACATTGTCTCATGATATGTTCAAGATCTTTGAAATACTTAATATGAAATATTCTATATTATAAGTACTTTTGTTATTTATTGTATGATAGATATTATCATTTATTTATTATATTTTTGTTATTATTATATATCAATAATAATTTGTTCTTTCATTGTATATTAATAATGTATTGTTTCTTATATCATATAGTTGATGATGTTGTTGTTGATGATGATGATGATGAATTCCACTACAACCAATTGATCTATCACACCTTAATAAGGTAACATATTACTTCAAATTATTTAAAATTGTATTTCTACGCTTAAAAATCATTTAGAGAAGCGTTCCAAGATCACCATAGTTTTGATGATTTGGGAGGTTAGGAAGGTCAGTAATGTGGAAGATATTTTTAAATTGGGATCTAATATGGATATAGGCATGGAAAGACAAGAGGAAGTGTTTTTCATCTTCTACCCCCTTAGTGTCACAAATGTGACAAATTCTCTTATTTCATAGTGTTTTGGGAGTTGTCCAACACCCAGTTTCACTATGTAGCTCATGAGAGTTTATTCATATTTTAGCAATGTTGATTTTTTTCTTTGCACTTTTAAAAACTGATAGGTACTTTTGATCTTCTAAATTAGGGTTGACCACCTCCTTGTAGTATCTTAATTTCTTTTTTTTCACTAATTCTTTATCACACCACATATTCTCCCTAAATTTACAAGTGATAATATTTTTAATATTATCAATATTATGCATGACGACTTCTTCTTGTATTCCCCAATTATTTAGCCAAGATTTGGCATCTTTATGCCATGCTCGGTTCAACCACTGGTGGTTTTGGATATATTTTGAAGAAACTTTGGAGAGCCTCTTGCCATCCATGTTGTTTATCTTGTTCTTGTACATTAGGTATATAATCATAGAAATGTTCTCAATGAATGAAAGTCTTACTTTTATGATGAGGATAGGGTAGGGTGTATTTCCCTTAATTTTGAGATTATAAGTTATAAAATTGTTTTGGATCTATTCTATCTTTCTCCAGAATTTTCTAGATATACTGCAACCCCAAACTTGACATCCATATAAGATAACTGGAGTGACCAGTGTGAAAGATGAGTTTTTTTTTATCTCAAAGCCAAAAGTATCACGATTTACAATTAATAAATAATATTATATATTTATTACTTAATATTTAATTAATAGTTATAAAATTATAATATACTTATTAATTTAATGTTATATAATTATTAATTCATATTAAATGATAGTATGCTTTGAAGTTTTCATCTTTAATTCAAATATTTGATACTAACACATTCACATGCTTATTATGTTATGATAAGATATAATAAAAATATCCTCTATTACATCAACCACATTCACATTTGTGTTATAATATAATACAATATCTTAAATATTTACCTTTTCCTATGATGCATTTATAGTATTATTTTATAATAGTTATTAATTGATATTATATTATCACTATATTATATATTTAATATTATCCCAATATATTATTAAATCTTAATATAAATTTATTATAGAGTTTCATTCACATCCATTCATAGTAGTATTATATTATAGTTATTAATTTATATTATATTATGATAATATTATATAATTTATATTATGACTATATTACAAATTATTATTGTAAATTATTATAATATATTAATAATATATTATTTATTCTATTTGATATTATATATTAATAGTATTTATTTATTTATTGTACAAAATGGTAAAATTATATATATATATATATACATAATGTAATGTAATAACAATTTTTTAAATTTGAATGATGATTTTTGTGTAAAGCATACATAACACATGTTATTAATAACAAAAGTTGTTCTTCTATTCATGACAAGAATTTAAAAAACACATATAATACATATTATTTAAATGGCAAGAAAAAATAAATATAAAGCATCATGCTAAGGGAATGTATTGTCCCCACTTTGGGATATCGTCATAGAGCAGAGATTTATGCTGACCAGAGTAGCAAGATGGATGTTATAGCGAGTACAGGGGAATTTGAGAGGAATTGTGGGGTCCAACTTGCATTGTTCATCATATTCCATAATTATGAGCCATTCCGCATAGGTTGGCTTTGGTTTTGTTGCATTCTGACGATTTCCATGATTTTGACTATTTTGAGCTATAAGTTAATTGAAATCACTGAAGAGGTCATTTTGGGCACATTACTTGGAGGAACCTCTCAGTGTAATAGCTCATTGGAATCAGGAGGAGAAACACTAGAGGATGGGATGGCTAGAAGTGACTTTCAGTGGCCAAGGAAGCCATAAGGAGAGATAAGGAGCTTTTCAGAGGTAGAAAGGTTAATTAATTAATTAAAGTGATTTAATTAATTAATTAAATATTAATAAAATGAAAGTCATTTTGGAGGGACAAGGTGAGACAAAAGTATAAAGGAAAGG